>JAWQFJ010033028.1:5000-27500 GCA_034096865.1 Theodoxus fluviatilis
CAAACACACACATAAACACAAACACACATAGATTAAAAAAAACACACGCGCACACACACACACACACACACACACACAAACACACACTTGCACACACACACACACACACACACACACACACACACACACACACACACACACACACGCACGCACGCACACACGCAATTCACATAAATCAACCTGCCCATGTTCACACACTTCATTCAGGCAGGAAAGCAGGCTAGCACAGGAACACATTAGCTTGCAGGCCAACTGACAGACAGGCAAGCCAAAGGAAAGACAGGCAGATATGCTAGAAGGCAGGAAGTCTGAATGGCTGATTGGAATTCAGACGCAAGAGCACAGACAGGATGTTGGATAGGCAGACAGGAAAATCTGTTTTAAACACGCTAATGTTATACATTTTCGATTGTAGTTTTCTTATTATGATTGTCTTGCCTACATTGCCACCTCTTCCGAGAGCAGCGTTCAGTTATTAAAAGCAGAGCTGGGTGCAGATGCACAAAACAGGCGGACAATTTACAACTACTGCTTTCCCCCCTGTAATAATATTAATGAAATCTTGAAGTAATGCTCATGCAAAATTAGACGGAAAAGTCGTGCAAAAAAGACACACTAGAATAACGTGAGTCACCCTGTTGAGTAGTGTCACGTTAGACTTCTGCATCTAGCATGACAGCTGTAATAGGAGTTGCATCAATTAGGACTTTCATGGGAGGCAGTCTTGAAAATTCAACACAGACATAACCTGCCATATGTCGTGAGGTCACATTATCAGGTAGTTAAACTGCTAACCACACACACATGGAAGGACCCCTTGTAGGGCCAGTGTTAGGATGAAGCTATCGCGTGTCTCTTCCCTCTAGAGTTTTGTAGTCAATGGCCTTACATAGTCCACAAAGGCTGATAGGCCATAGAGTTCTGTTCATTCATCCACTCATTTATGCATTCATTCTTTCTTTCTTTCACACAGATTGAAGAATGATTCACACCAATCCCTGACCTCACATTCTTTCTTTCTTTCTTTCTTTCACACAGATCGAAGAGAATGATTCACACCGATCCCTGCCCTCACTTTTGTCTGGGGTCTCGCCTATGCCCTGGCCCACCGCAATCAGTTTATCCCCCCCCCCCCATTTCCTCCACCCCTTTATGCCATGCCAGCTCATCCACCCACCCCCTCTGACCCTCTACCCGTCACCCAACCACCCCCTTCCCCATCCTCCACCTTATCTGAGGTTCATCGATCCTTGTGCAAACTAATCTGCCTGGACAGGCGAGACTGATGGACGTAATTCGTAATGCATGCCTCCACTAGAGCCCCGTACCTCAGCATGAGCTGGGAGCTCACGGAGCATGGAGCATGCTCCCCTTCCTCAGTATGCTTCCCTTCTTCCGGCTATCCCAATCGGGCTGCGTCTGGCGATGCTGCGATTAGATGGAGGGCAGACCCCTCCAACTGGTCGTCATAGCAACGGACCTATCAGGCTGGTCATCAGGAGACAAGATGTGCCGGGAAACTGTTAAAAGGAAGCTTTGCATTCAAAGGAGAGAGAGAGAGAGGGGTGGCCTCACACAGAAATTTAGAACATTACTGCTAAACTTTGCCTTCATTCCTTTCGCTGATTGTCATGACCTGACTAATGTTTACATTGCACTAATGAAATCCTTATAGACGTTCTGTACTGGTCTTTGCTATATTCACGGAGAATCACACAAATGTGCCGGAGTGGCGTGGTTATAGTAAAGCTCAGATCCCTAAAAATGATCAAAAGATCAATAAAGCTATATGACACTTTACGTGTCTTGAGATGGGCCTACATAACTGTATTTCAATGCGAAATAAGATTAGGGGACACTTTGTGTTACAATGAAAGTGGCAAGAGATTTCTGTAACATGCGGGATTAACTTAGAAGATACTTAACGCATAGCGGCTAAAATAGCTTTTTTCGTACCAGAATATTGGCAGACTTTTAAACCACTACCAAACTGAGTTATGAGGGATGACAAAGATAGGAGAGGAGAGCTTCCCTCGTCACCCTCCATCTGCTATCTGCTGAGGGGCGTCCCAGCCATTACATCCCGTGTGATGGCCCTGTTTCCTGTCAACTCTGGGACCCCAGGGTCAAAAACAAGGCCATTCAGGTGTCACGTGATGGCTGGCAGGCGCTGGAGCAGGGCAAATGGCGAGGCCGTCCTGACCTACTCTTTCCGAACCATTCTAGGACTTCGAAGTGCCGACAGATCCGCATGACCCAACGAAGGATTTGGGCGTGGGAGCAGATGCCAATGCAGGCAGAAGGTTTATTTACATTTGGCTATTCTCAGAGAGAGAGAGAGAGAGAGAGAGAGAGAGAGACTCAGAGAGCTGTGGCAGATGAAGTCAAATCAAAGTAGGGAATGTGCAGTCTTAGCAAGCGATGCAGATTGTCATCAGTTCACTCATCAAATCGTATTTTGCTCTGGTAGCGGGCGAGGTGTGAGTAAATGTCGTAACACTCGGTTTATTAAAAAATGTTCATTCATTGCTGGCAAATACACACACAGATCCACTTTTTTTTAAAATCATACTGACTTCGTTCATTTACAAATTTCAACAACACTTAGGAATGTTAGTAAATGTACTGTAAACTTGCACGGAAACCTAGGTCTCATGGCCAACTAAATTGAAAAGGAAAATGTTGCCGCAGGGTACCATTAAGAAGCTCTTAGTGCTGGAAGCTATGTAGTAAACACAAGGTCATCTGGTACGTTCAACAAAGATCCTTTGCTGCAGGAAGCAAAGCAATGGTGTTGGCGAAGCTTTTCCTAGCAGTGCAGTTGGTCCATTCATGGCAATGCCGGCAAAATCCAACGTTAAAGAGTCACACATCAAATTTATTTACAGAGCTAAATATGTCGGAGAAAAGGTATTGGCCTTCCGCTCGTAGCCTTTCACGATACTTCTGTGTGTGCTTTTGAATATATATATTCATGTTCATATATATTATTGTCTGGCGTCTTGGAAGGCCATGAGCAGAATGTAAAAATCCTCCCCCCCCCCCCCCCCCCCCCCCCCCCAACATTTTGTACGTTTTATCAAATTTAACGTTAAATGTTTAACCTGCAGGGAAGGAAGCAGCCCTTCTTCTTCATATATTGCCTTGAGCTGCGCTTGCCTCTTCAACATAATTATGTGCACGGTTTCGATTCTAACTGCTTGTGGAAGAAGTTAGAGATAAATGAAGATTCGGTGGTTGAACTTTGAAAGAAGGGGTTTTAAACACAAATGTGTTAGAATAGAAAATGAAATTAATGAGTTCTCAAGTCAAAAATATTCAGACTGAATACATCGTGGAAACGAGAGTGCACGAGCAAACACACACATACAAACATGCAAACACACGCGTGCGCGAATGCACGCACGCCTACATGCACGCACACACAAGCACTTACGCATGCATGCAAGCATACACACACAAACGCGCGCGCGCACCCACAGACATGGACTAAACAGGCTGGCACGGATTGACACAGAGAGACATAAAAGGAGATAGGCAGATTAATATACTCACATATACAGCCAAAACACACAAGTGCGCGCGCATGCACGTACGCAAGCACACACAACTCACACACACACGAACACACACACACACACACACACAAACACACACAGACACACACACAGACACACACACGCACACACAGACACACACACACACACACACACACACACACACACACACACACACACAGACACACACACAAACACACAGACACACACACACATACATACACACACAGACACATACACACAGACACATACACAAACACACAGACACACAAACACACACACACTAAACACAAACACATACATAAACACACACACACACACAAAGACACACATACACAGACACACACACATACACACATATACACACACATACACACATACACACATACACACACACACAGACAGACATACACACACACAGACACACACACACACAGACACACACACACACACACACACACACACACACACACACACACACACGCACACACAGACACGCACGCACACACAGACACACACACACACACACACACACACACACACACACACACACACACACGCGCGCACTCTCTATCTCTCTTTCTCACACACACACACACACACACACACACACACACACACACACACACACACACACACACATACACACAGGGGAAGGGGGGTGGGGGGGGAGGGAGTGAAAAACTGCCTTTTACACTCTTACTCAGGCACCACCTGACACTGACTTCTGTGAACCTCTGCTGGAGACAACAAGGCGCTTGTGTCGGTGCTTTGTAGACTGAGGAATGACTTGTATTGATTTCCGCTTAGTTCCACCCGCACCAGCGTTAGTCAAGGCATCCGTCCTTTTCCTTCTCATTTCCAAGAGGAAAATCAATGCGATGTAATTTGAAGAACGAGGTTTCTGTAGTCCTCTCGGGCCGTATCTGTTATGAGCCAATCTGGTGTGAGATTTGTGTCTAATGTTCACTTGATACCGTCGGAGCGGGATTACAAATCGAAGAAAATGGATCGGTCTTGACTGTGTGATCAAGCGAAGAGGAACATCACCTCTAATGCTCTTTTCTTCGTAAACATTCTCCGCTGCCACACTTTCGCTACGCTGTCGGTGGAGAATATTTAGACAATTCATATTCATGTGTTGAACTTTGGTGTTGCTTCGGTCCATCACTAGTGGCAACGGATGTATTATTCATGTCCACCGATCGATGATGATTATCTTTGTTGGGGCGATGGAGAAGCTGGGGAGTACTTGGGTCCGTTTCATGCCATCCTCCACCAATGCGCACTGCACGACAGTCTTTGCCGCTTCAGGTGTCTGGCCTTAGAGCTACTGGAATTTTCCCACAGACGATGCACTCTGCTCCTATCACACACTGATGCGGTGGTTCTTTTCCTGCAGGTCTGACGGGTGATCAGCAGAATGAGAAGGTGGTGAGACGCTCCACCACACACCAGTCATCATGGTTCTGCATAGCATCGCTGGCTTCCTCTTCACCATCCTTCACCTCGTCACCCTGCCTAACCCCTCTTCGGCAAGGCAAGGTGAGCAGTCAGTGGACAGTTTGAACCCAAAACGAGAGGTGAGCAGAGGTAGGGGTGAGGTGGAGTTGTGGCGGGGATGGGGAGACAATGCTTTAAGAAAAAATATCTGTAGGTCTTATGAGGAATTCTTGGTGACAACGTTACACTACGCAAACATTGTGCAGCCTCCGTTACTTCTGGCTCTGTGTCCGTGTCCGTGTCCGTGTGTGTGTGTGTGTGTGTGTGTGTGTGTGTGTGTGTGTGTGTGTGTGTGTGTGTGTGTGTGTGTGTGTGTGTGCGTGTCTCTGTGTGTGTGTGTGTGTGTGTGTGTGTGTGTGCGTGTGCGTGCGTCTGTGAATATCTCCGCAAGCGCTCTCGCGTGCATGTGTGTGTGTGTGTGTGTGTGTGTGTGTGTGTGTGTGTGCGTGCGTGCGCGCGCGACTTTTGTTTGTTTGTTTGTGTGTGTGTGTGTGCGTGTTTGTGTGTGTGTGTGCGCGACTTTTGTTTGTGTGCCTGTGTTTCTGTCCGTCTGTGTGTGTGTGTGTGTGTGTGTGTGTGTGTGTGTGTGTGTGTGCGTGTGTGTGTGTGATTGTACGACTTATGTTTGTGTGTCTGTGTTTCTGTCCGTGTATGTGTGTGTGTGTGTGTGTGTTGTGTGTGTGTGTGTGTGTGTGTGTTAGGTCGCGCGTGCATGTGTGTGTGCTTGCTTTGTTTTTCCGCGGACTATTCTAAATGCTGATTAACTCTGCTGTTGACAAGAGCGTTCTGTGCCTTGTAACAGTCTACATGGACAAATACGGACACTGCCAGGCCACCGAGGGCTTCTCGCTGGAGGAGGAGGTAACTCTGCGTCACCTAGGGGGCGGGCTGCCACACGAGACGCTCATTTGCTCCATCACCTTCAAGGCCAGAGAAAAGCATGGCGTCTGCATCTACTTCCACGAGCTCTCCATACGGGACTGCGGTGTCACGCTCAAGATCTTTCAACGCTCCACAGCCTCCGGCGTTTACTGGGTCTGACTCTTGTTGTTCTCCTCCTCCTCTCCAACGACTAAGAAGAAGATAGAATGAGAGAGAAGACGAAAAGCAAGCAGAACAGCGCAAGCGCGAAGAAGAAGACAAGGAATAAGACGGGGAAGACGAAGGGAAGAAGGAAAAGAAAGTAAAAGAAGCGGGAATGAGGGAAGAATGGAAGAAGAAGAAGGAGGAAGTATAGCTAGAAGAAGAAGAAGAAGAAGACGAAACGAAGAAGAGAAGAAGAATGGGAGACGCGGACGAAGAGAGGAGGGGAGAAGAAGAAGAGTGAAGAAAAAGAATGAAGAAGAAGAAGAAGAAAGAAGAAGAAGAAGAACAATGACATAAGAAAGAATAAGAAGAAGAATATAAGTAAGAATAAGAACTAGAAGAATAGAATGGAATTATAAGAGTTGAAGAAAAAGAGGGAAGTAAGAAGAATAGGGGGAAGGTAGCGGTGATGACGAATCAGTTACGAGCCTTTTCGCGTGGACGAAGAAGCAGAAGCAGTCCTCGGATCCGCGTACTAATACGTCAGCAGAAGAGCGGTCAAACGATAGACAGAGTGAAAGAGAACGAATCACTATCCAGACGTCATATGAAGAGTTCAAGGAAACTCACGAGTTGAGAATGAGCATTCAGCCTAGTCGGCCTCGGACAAGCCTCGGTCTATTGTCATAGGTCCGAAGCGGCCTAGTCCTATCGGCTATGTTACGACGGTCAAGCCCAAAAACAACCAACCCCCCACATCGGACGAAGACTCCTCGCCTGAAGTACTAGTCTTCGTCATGGAGGAGGTGTATGTCTCAGGGCTGCGGGAGTTATACAGAGAGGCATGTGTATGGTCGTCAGAGTATGTAGCAAGATGGTCTGGACATCATACTCCGCGCGAGAATAAGCGTTCGAGTTGGACAGTGTGGGGGCCGCGTGGCTGCGTCACGGTGGAATCAGTGACTTGAGCGCAAGGAGAAGACGGAAGCAAGAATAAGTCCGCCTGCATTAATCCTTTGGTACTTACTAAAGCATGTGTATACTAAGACGGAAACACCATCTCACTTCCTCTAGCACGAAGAAGCCTGCACTGCAGAAGCTCATCACTAATCATAATCTAAGACTAAGAAGACATACGCACAAGCTCATTGATCCAGCAAAAATCATATCTTCGACTATGACTCACTAAGAATGCTCGTCCTCCTCCTCCTCCTCTCCTCCTTCCTCTCTCTCCTCCTCCTCCTCCTCCTCCTCGCATCCTTTTTCTTCTTCTCCTCTCGCATCATCTTCCTCCTCCTCCTCCTCCTCTCCTCTATCCTCTTATCCTCGCCTCTCCGCTCTCGCCTCGCCTCCTGCCATCTCTCCTCCTCCTGCGCATGTCTCTCTCTTCGCCTCTCCTCCGCGCCATCCGTGTCTCCGCCGCCTTCTCGTCGTCGGTCGGTCAGTACTTCAGGCACTCGTTCTCCTCGCCCTCGTGTCCGCCGTGATTCTACTCCTCCAAGGCCTAATCTCCTCATCCTCCTCCTACCTCCTACTCTCTCCTCATGCCCTCCTCCTCCTCCTCGACGTCGTCCTCCTCGACGTCCTCCTCCTCCTCCTCCTCCTCCTCCTCCTCACTCACTACTCCTCGACGTCGTCATCCTCGACGTCGCCTCCTCTCCTCCTCCTTTTTTCCTCCCTCTCCTACTCCTCCTCCTCCTCCTCCTCCTCCTCCTCCTCCTCCTCCCTTTCCTTTGTTTCTTTAGTCCAAAAGTCAATTGCTTTTACCTTTGCAGAAACGAGTGAAATGCAACGAGGAGAAGCCCCAAACTATGTGCACCAACGAGCGCTACGTCACTATCAAGTTGGAAAAGGAAACAATGAACCAGAACAAGAATTACGAATTCGAGCTCCTCATTAAAGAGAGTGAGTAGACTGTCCCTTTTCCGGTGTGACTTGCTTTCACACTAATCAGCAGACGCGAGATAAATTGAGGCAAGATACGAGATACATAGCTTGCACGCACAGGCCGGTGTCAGTAAGTGTAAGCATTTTATAGCTGCATATGTAAAGGCTTCATATAGGTTACACATTCCTCACTTTCAGATTTTACATATCAATGCAAGTAGATTAACACTTTTTCAACCACCATTGGAAATATATCAATGGGGTATTTTGGAATCGTACATGTCAAAGGGACTTGTTCCTGAAATAATGTCCAATACATGCATACATGGATGAACATAAAAAGAAGAGGAAGAAAATTATGTGCACACACACGCACGTACACATGCGCGCGCGCACACACACACACACACACACACACACACACAAACATACATATATACACATACGCACACACACACACACACACACACACACACGCATACATCACATCACATCACATTACATCAGATCACATCACATCACATCACATAACATCACATCACATCACATCACATCACATCACATCACATCACATCACATCACATCCCATCACATCACATCACATCACATCACATCACATCACATCACATCACATCACATCACATCACATCACATCACAAGTGACGATTTCCATTGTTTTTGTCTTAGCTGTGAAGAACTTTTGAAATATATGTCAATGATTGGATTCGCTGTTTGAAAAAAGCAATGCAGAGATGGAATGTGCGATTTAGAAATCTGCTTCTATCTGCGAACGAAACCAAACTAGGGAGAAACTGTCGTTGTGTTTGGAAGGTAGCCTCTTGCACTCTTTATTGAAACAAATCCAGGGGAGATTAAAGAAGAATTGTTTTAAGCAGCAAAAAGCACCCTGCAAATAAAAAATATCAAAAATCATTTCGGCCAGAAGAACGTTGGAGTAGCTTGGCAGTTCTGATGACAAGTTCCGCCACCACACACCGCGGGAAAGGAACATTTTTCTGTTGGACATGTACAGTGCATTGCAAATGCGTTGAGTGACTTTCTCAATCGTTATATTCAGCACTCTACAGAGGAACACAACTTGAGCTGCAACTAGGTCTTGAAGGAGACGAAATTAGTGTGAGAGAAGAAATAAACACGAAATGATCAGCAAAGGGCGAAACGGTTTGTTTAATATAAACTCTCAACTTTGTAATAGTACCGGTAATACATTCGCTTTGATTGCCTTGGGACGCCTTTTGCAGTAGTAACAGCGTTTAGCGAGTGTACACTGTTGGAAGCTTTTCCTGTTAAGATGTTATGTCGTTGATGAAAAGTGAAAACAATAACCTTTTTAATCACACCTTTTACTTGTCACGTTTTAAAGTTTTCCCTGACATCATTTCTCGTTAACTTGACCTTTGCACTTCGTGCTTCAGATGACAGCTTGAGTGACAAGAACGTGCTCTTCGTCTCCATCGGCATCTACGTGGGCATCATCATCGGCGTCATTGCACTCATCACTCTCGTTGCTGTCCTGGCCATTTGCTGCTGTTGCAAGAGGAGGCACAATCGTGGGAACGGCTACAAGTCCCCTCCCTCCAACTCCTCTCCCCCCAGTGCCCTCCAACCCTCAGGTGAGAGCCTCCCCCACCGCAGGCGTAGGTGTCCCTCCACCTCAAAACGAGGCGGACGTCATCTAGTCTCATTTCGAGATATCTGCCACAAAGAGTTCAAGGGGTTAGCTATGTCAGTATTTATATTTTGATAGATTTTGGAACTCACATCCATTTGTTGAAAGCGCAACATTGTGTTTTCCTTAGTCTTCCATCGGCAGCTGTGAATCTCGTCAGGCGAGATGAGGTACCACATTCAAAATAGCCATCATGATGACAATACCAAAACACATTAACTAAAACAACCCCTCCTCAAAACATCATGCCTGTGACCATGAGTATCGGCCTTCAATAGCTCATAACTTTGTCATTATTTCTCCTTTTTTCAAGCTGTCTACATGGCTGGGATGAAAATATCTTCACCTTACGACCGTATGCAAAGATCAGAATGTCGGAATGTGAGCATCCCTCTCACTTTGTGCTGGAAGGTCACATCGATTATTCAAATTTCCAACAAATAATTCTAAATGCTACCTCCATCTTCCGCGTGTCCTCAAAGAGCAGTTTAGGAAATCTTTTACTTTGAAAGCCACTATTACCTGTAACTTTCTACCACTTGAAGTGAAACATGTAGACTCTTTAAATAAGTTTAAAAAACAAGTTGAAAAGCCATCTCAAAAGAACATTTAATCTGTATATTGAGAGAGAGAGAGAGAGAGAGAGAGAGAGAGAGAGAGAGAGAGAGAGAGAGAGAGAGAGAGAGAGATTGTCAAGTATGTTCTCGTTGGGTAAAGTCAGTTTGAAAAACACCACGCTTCTCGTTGCGTTTAGAGAATTATGGACTGACGGACGAATGGATGGATTTTTTTTACAGTTATTAGTATTTGTAGTAGGCTTGTGAAGGTCACTAATCACGAAAGATCATTGGAGATGATTGGAATGGTAGCAGATCAAGTCACGATTTCCCTAATTGTTAACCTCTCTCGGATCGCGTGGTAAGACGCGATGGATCAATTTCAATCCCCAACCCACAGTGGGTGTATTCTTACCCCCAGTCTACAGTGGGTGTATTCTTACCCCCAGTCTACAGTGGGTCTATTCTTACCCCCAGTCTACAGTGGGTCTATTCTTACCCCCAGTCTTCAGTGGGTCTATTCTTACCCCCAGTCTACAGTGGGTCTATTCTTACCCCCAGTCCACAGTGGGTCTATTCTTACCCCCAGTCTACAGTGGGTCTATTCTTACCCCCAGTCTACAGTGGGTCTATTCTTACCCCCAGTCTACAGTGGGTCTATTCTTACCCCCAGTCTACAGTGGGTCTATTCTTACCCCCAGTCCACAGTGGGTCTATTCTTACCCCCAGTCTACAGTGGGTCTATTCTTACCCCCAGTCCACAGTGGGTCTATTCTTACCCCCAGTCTACAGTGGGTCTATTCTTACCCCCAGTCTACAGTGGGTCTATTCTCACCTCCAGTCTACAATGGGTCTATTCTTACCCCCAGTCTACAGTGGGTCTATTCTTACCCCCAGTCTACAGTGGGTCTATTCTTACCCCCAGTCTACAGTGGGTCTATTCTTACCCCCAGTCTTCAGTGGGTCTATTCTTACCCCCAGTCTTCAGTGGGTCTATTCTTACTCCAAGTCTACAGTGGGTCTATTCTTACCCCCAGTCCACAGTGGGTCTATTCTTATCCCCGGTCTACAGTGGGTCTATTCTTACCCCCAGTCTACAGTGGGTCTATTCTTACCCCCAGTCTACAGTGGGTCTATTCTTACCCCCAGTCTACAGTGGGTCTATTCTTACCCCCAGTCTACAGTGAGTCTATTCTCACCCCCAGTCTACAGTGGGTCTATTCTTACCCCCAGTCTACAGTGGGTCTATTCTCACCCCCAGTCTACAGTAGTCTATTCTTACCCCCAGTCTACAGTGGGTCTATTCTTACTCCCAGTCTACAGTGGGTCTATTCTTACCCCCAGTCTACAGTGGGTCTATTCTTACCCCCAGTCTACAGTTGGTCTATTCTTACCCCCAGTCTACAGTGGGTCTATTCTTACCCCCAGTCTACAGTGGGTCTATTCTTACCCCCAGTCTACAGTGGGTCTATTCTTACCCCCAGTCTACAGTGGATCTATTCTTACCCCCAGTCTACAGTGGGTCTATTCTTACCCCCAGTCTACAGTGGGTCTATTCTTACCCCCAGTCTACAGTTGGTCTATTCTTACCCCCAGTCTACAGTGGGTCTATTCTTACCCCCAGTCTACAGTTGGTCTATTCTCACCCCCAGTCTTCATTGGGTCTATTCTTACCTTCAGTCTACAGTGGGTCTATTCTTACCCCCAGTCTTCATTGGGTCTATTCTTACCTTCAGTCTACAGTTGGTCTATTCTTACTCCCAGTCTTCATTGCGTCTATTCTTACCCCCAGTCTTCATTGGGTCTATTCTTACCCCCAGTCTACAATGGGTCTATTCTTACCCCCAGTCTACAGTGGGTCTAATTCTATTCTTACCCCCAGTCTACAGTGGATCTATTCTTACCCCCAGTCTACAGTGGGTCTATTCTTACCCCCAGTCTACAGTGGGAACGTTGACTGAAGAACCACTGAAGCATGATCGATTACAGTTGTCTCCCCGTAGTTCCCCGTAGTAATCTCCCTTTTATACCCTCGTCTATTTTGTGACAGTCGCTTAAATTTACTAAATGTCAATATGAATAAACGCCGATGAAGTCATCGGCAGTTCACACACGCAAAGAAAATAAAAGACGACATGAACAAAGGCCGATAAAGTTAACTGCAATCCAAACACACAAAGAAAATAGAAGACGACATGAATAAAGGCCGATAAAGTTAACTACAATCCAAACACACAAAGAAAATAGAAGACGACATGAATAAAGGCCGATAAAGTTAACTACAATCCAAACACACAAAGAAAATAGAAGACGACGTGAATAACAGCGAAGTCATAACACAAAGAAAGAACATAAAAGACGACATTAATAAACACCCATGAAGTCATCCACGATCCACACACACAAAGAAAGACAGAAAGTAAAATACGACACAAATAAACAACAATGAGGTCATCAGCGATCCACGCACACAACGTAAAGCCGCGCGCTGTTCACATGTTAATTTTATTTGCCCGAGAACGAACGAAGCCCGTGTGATTAGAACGAAATCCCCTTTTCAGTTCACGTCGTTCCAAAACGTCGGCTTTGCAGAGTTTCTTCCTCTCTCAAGCTATTACCTTCTGCGTCTGTGCTCCACGTACATTTTGATTCATTCAAAATGTATTTGATGCTTACCCACAATAAAATGAGTGAAAAGATAACAGAATGACTTTCCACCCAGTTCGATGCTGAAACCGCATAAATGGTATCGTTTCACATTTGGTCACCCTGACAACACCTCAACCCTCATGGGCGATTTCAATCAGCCAAATGATATGCATTTTTTTCTTTTGAAGGGCAGAGAGTAAGCGCAGATACTATCCCATGAAATGAAGACGCTTAGTCCTCTCTAAAGCTGTCAACTCAAAAGTATTTTTTAAAGGAAGAAGGTGTTAACAACTCTATTGTATCGTTTGATTAGAAGGTGACATGTCTTAGCACAGTTCTCTTTATTCTGAGCTTATTTGAATGTTAATTTGTCAGCCAACAACAACAAACCAAAACCTCGTTGTTTTTCTTCCATATACAGAATATTATGCTTTGTTGCCAATTGTGATTTGTGCAAACGCTGACACTTACAGCATATTGAAGCAAAAATCTCCTTTTTGCGTTTGAAGGAAGTCTTCTACTAATTATAAACCTTCTAGTCAATTTCTAGTAACACGTTCTCAATGCACTGTGTGCTGTGAACAACAAAAACTGCAACTTGCCAAAATCATATTGCATGATATTGATATCCAAATATATGCGAGTCTGCTGCCGAAGGGGCCCACTAGACTAATGAGTGTTGTGGGGACGAAAGGTCTGACACGCCATGACGATCTAGAACACTGAATGATGCTTCTTCGCAAAGTCGCGCCCGTCTTGTAACCATGTGGTCTGCTGAGGGAAAGTCCTCGTGGGGTTTTTCCCAATTGAAAATTATGACGTCTCCGTGTGTACCGTGCAGATAACTTTTGTTGTGATTGACAACTTTTCAGCTGATTCACGTATTTAACCCAGGATGAATAAAACTGTTTGCTCGACTAAGACCGTTATACACGAAACTTAAAAACGAAATAGCGGTAACTGTTTGTCAAAACCCTGGGGAAGATCATGCAATTTGCTACCTTATGACGTCATTTCCTCTTTTGTTTTCAGCACCAGTTCTGGAGTTCCCGGACTTGGAAATGGGAGGGGTGCAGGGAGGTCCAGGTGGTCACATGTACCACACCGTGCCCTCCTATCTTCATGACCACCCACCCCCGTACGAAGCCTCTCCCCCTCCCTACACAGACCCGTCTCATGACCCAAGCCCCCTGCCCCCCAAAACCTAGAGCGCGGCACTTGGTGCGAGAAAGACAGGACGCGGGGCTCTCTACACGGAATGGACACAGGAAGTGTTGTTGCGGAAGCAGCCAGCATGACTCGCTCTTGTCTGTTGCCTGATGCTTGGACTGTGTCAAGATGAACGCAATATGGAATCTCAGAGACTCGAAGAAGGAAGGACGAGTGATAAAGTTCTTAAAAACAAGTGTGATGATGCGTGGCTTTGCAGCTAATTTCTGTAAAACATCACTGCTCAAACAATATGACTGCCTGCAACACTGTAAGGAAGGACACTTTGCTCATGCATATGCATATTAGTCGAGCAGGCAGAACTGTCTACAAAAAACTAGTTCATCATCGTCACGCGGTGAATATAGTGGCATTCTAGCATTTGACATCATATAAGTTTGAATGCAAATCATGATAATAAGTATTGTAAGTTGGGGACTTGTTTCATTCATTGCACTTCCACGTACATCAAGCACAATTTGGGGGTGGGAAGAGGGCTTTGTGTTATGGATTCATTTATTCATTAGCGCAAGATCATCGTTGCTCATTAACATTTCCCCGAGAAGAATTAAAAAGGAATGCAGCAGGATAAGTTTAAGGAACATGTCGGAGCTTGATCATTTTTAGAGATCCAGATACACTCAGGTGATTTTGCGTTTTGCCTGGAGTTCGTTTGCTGTTATCTCCCTTGATGAAATTTGGCTTTCTCATGTTGCAAGAGAGCTAACTCTATCAATCTATGATCTTGCAAGAGTTTCTCTATGTGTGCTCATGCCAGAAGATAAGTTTGCTTAACCACCTTTTGTTCGGTAATTTTTGTCAATTTGTTAATTACATTTTTTTATATGCAAAGAATGATCTCTATAATCTTCGTTGCATTTTCCTTATAATGCGACTGACCTGGGACCATCTGATGAAATCTCATGGAATAGGAATGCTGTGCTCGTGAAAGTTGCCTCTAAGTTTGATTGTGATCGCACTATCTTTCCCTGGTTTGTGAGCACATTGTTCCTTCCAAACTGCTGGTAGCCTGTTTGTGTTGATGTGCATTCTATACACATTGCTAGCCAAGCGCACCATCGCCACTAGTCAGTACAGACCCGTTTATCGTTGTCTCGGCTTGGTACAGTGAGGAACCCTGCAACCCTGCATCTTCTCATTGGTCGCCATGGGAAGTGTTGTGTGGAGTTTTCATCAGCCTCTCCCCAGTGCTTGTGTATAAGCATTTCACTTAGCTTGGTGGGCATCTATCTAGCGGACTGCGTTTTATGTATCAAATATTGCAAAATGCCCGTGTGGTTTACGTATATTTTCCTGCAGTAGTGTTCACTCGATGCATGACAGTTTCACGGATAGTGCGAGACTGCAAATAGTCACGGAAAAGCTGACCTTATGATATGTAACTTCACACGCAAACATAAACTTTTGTTTGCATTTGCACAGTGCACGAGGAAAGTAAAACAAACGGATTTCCCCCCCTAATCAATCCGACGAAACGGTCAGATTGTTACAAGTGGTCATAGGAGCCTGAGCGCTGCATACATGTAACAGTCAAAAGTTGCCAAGAGATCTAGGTCGAATAGCTGCTGAACAGCAGAGGGGGATGGGAGGGGGGGGTGGTGGTTGGGGACGTCAATAGCATGCTCTCTACAATTCTATATTTCTGGACTCTGCAACTAACAGTTAACATTTACACAGAAAAAGTTTCAGCATTGTTGATTTTATGTTTATTGGATCTATCTTGGTTACTCGTAAGCATTACAAATACCATTAAGCCGTTTACCCACCCAGCCTCCCCTGCCTTTGGAAGTTGGTTGAATTTTCTATAATAACTGTATTATCCCGAACTTCATTGTTTTCCCCACTGGTACGAGCGTAAAGAGAGGGGCAAAACTCTGCAGGCTCTTTTTACGCTGTTCTATTGAGTATCGGAATATGCATGTTTGAAAAAATACATGATCTTGCTCTTCTTCGTCCCGTCTGACAGTTCGAAAGGTACCTGCACAGTATTGTGGGCTGTGCCCAAATGGATGCGCGTATTGCGCCAGAGAATGATGTAAACGGAGAAAACACTACCTCTATTGAACTGCACATTCATTATGATCAAACGTGATGCTCTCCAGATCATTAAGCAACAGTGTTCAACGTAATGATGCTTGTCGAATAGTCTTCACTTCATTTGACCAATTGGTCGTCGTCATCAATTAATTACTGTGACTATGGTATGTTGCATTCTATTATTGCAAACCATATGCAGGAAAAAAGCGTCACTCGTGATAACGTAGATAATATTATTTTGTTGTCCATGTTACCGAATGTTTTCAACTCGTAAGCTTTACATCAACAAAATGTAACTCTGTTTATGTTGGCACCAAGTCAAATGAATATTCTGTAGAATCTTTCAGGGGAAGAAGGTACGTTCAATTTTTTCTCACTTTTCAAAGCGAGTTTCTCTTACACAGACTGATGATGAGATCATTTATGTAATAAGTAAATATTTTATGTGTTAATTCTGCATTACGGTTGGCAGGCAATATTGTATTGTTGATCATGGTGCTAATGGCTGCAGGAAACATTGTTTGTTTTCCCCTCTGGAACATGTTCGTCATAGTTCACATAAGACTTGACTCCCATGGTGTTCGTGCATCCTTAAATCCAATGCCTAAAATGAAAATATCTTGAGAAGTTATGAGAAACTTACGCAATATTTATGCAACAGGTACTGATGTCGCGACAAAACTAGTACTTGGATTTGATATGTTGGACATACTTTCATTTGATTTAACTGTCGTTTTCTCAGTGCAACACATTGCGTTCGCTTTGTCTCCAGTGTCTCTTGTTTTGAACCCGTCCGGGTTTCAACTGAAAAAGTATAAAGTAATACCATACTCGTGTTATAGATTGCTGAAATCGTTCTCAGAGTTTAGCGTTCATCACTTCTGAAGAAGGTGCACTTGTACCGGTCTTAGAGAAATGTCAACACTTCTGCTCCTTTTTCTTCCGCGCTCCTGCAGAGCAGTCACATGACCTCCCCTGCACGAGTACTGCAGTCACATGACCTCCCCTGCACGAGTACTGCAGTCACATGACCTCCCCTGCACGAGTACTGCAGTCACATGACCTCCCCTGCACGAGTACTGCAGTCACATGACCTCCCCTGCACGAGTACACTGTCCGCAGGCGAACGACTGTCTACGCTGAAGACCGCACCTTTTTTTAGGATCGGGATCTGGCGCAGTAGCTCGACCTGTTGAGGCGCCGTACCTCAGTCCCTGCTTGGGATGACTCGACCTCAGTCCCTGCTTGGGATGACTCGACCTCAGTCCCTGCTTGGGTTGACTCGACCTCAGTCCCTGCTTGGGATGACTCGACCTCAGTCCCTGCTTGGGAAGACTCGACTGTCATTCTCCATCACTACGATCTAAACATATCTGCATCCCCATAAAAATGAAGCGTCGACATGACCTCTTTATGTGTTCCGTTATTAGAATTAATCTTTCTTTCGATGGGTCTGTAAAACTCAGGCTTTCCTTCTCCCGGTTATAAAAGAAAGCGAAAAGCCAGTGTAGAAAGACTTTGACGGAGTGAAAGGAATGTTCGGATATGAAATCTTGCATCGCGATTTTTCCTCCCACTAAAGTGGTGAATATTTGTTTATAAAATGTATATGGCGACAATGACATTATTGTGAAATTATTTATTAGTTTGCCGAGCGGTCAGCAATACAGCCTATTGTACGGTGGTGTTTTTGGTGTTAAGCGATTCGAAGGAACTGATTAAGTTCCCTGTGATTTTCTGTCGTGGTAATACATCGTATTTGTCATTAGTTCTGTGATAATCTGCTATGCGTGTTTCAGTATAGCTTTTAGTTCTATTGTGTTTATTCACGGTGCTTTGTGAAAATGCATGATTCTCGTATTTATCATAGTTCTATGATCAGATTTTATATTAGTTATATACAATGGTTCTCACTGCGTGCTTATTTCGAGGTAGCAGTGCCGGTTATTTATAATGAGACTTATCATACGTATAGGTTGCGTTATCGTCTTGATCGACTGGCATGCTCTTTGTTTCATCAAAATTCACATGTTATTTTGCATATTGTGCATAAGCCTTTAAAATATTATTTTTTCATGATATATTGTTTCACTGAATTCTTGCTTTGCCCTGCCAGGGGCAATTACATTCAAATAGATCGAGCTGCACGATGGTTAGATGAGATATGGAATGAGCTTGTGTACATTTCTTCATTGACCAGATCATCGCTGTAATTGAAAACCTTTATTTCTAAATAAACAATGGCTGATTTTCATGTGAAAATCGAGGACTTCGGTGTTTCATTCGGGTGAGAAACTCTGTTAACTTGCAAATCGTACGTTCATTTTAAAATCTCAATGTTGAAGGTTGAGAAGGCCATCTACGACCCAGCAGGGACTGACGATCATTGGAACTATGCTTGTTCTTGGAAAAGCTCAGAGAAAACACGCATACTCTCTCATTCATCAGAAAAGCTCAGCCAGTGAGCAATTTGTCCCATATCAAGTGAATGTAATCTTTAACACAAATAGAAATTCTGAAAATAAGCCTCTTCATCACTTCATGAGTCACCAGGTACATCCAACAAAGGCTGTGGTTTTGTTGGTCTTTCAATGTGAAACATTCCATTCAAAGCGTGCATCTAAAGGAAAACTATCCACTGCTAGAGAGGTAGAGTTTTATTTAACTCTTATGTTATGCTCGCTGGACGTTGTTGTCGCCACTACAATGGCAAAGCCAGCTTATCTACTGAACAATGTAGATTTCCTGCTCATAAGAATTAGTCATCATTAGGATTTGCGCTTTGTCGGCAAGCCTGTCGTTATACGTCTGTAGTGGTTATATCAGTAAAACACTGGCACTTTTTCCTATGCTACTTGGATGGCAGTATAGTATTAAAAAACTCAGTTCTTGGTATTCCCTCTGAAATAGACGACGACAATGATGATTATGATAACGATGATGGGGACTTGATGATGATAGTGGGGATGCTTAGCGGCTTATGGAAGGCCATTTATCTAAAAAAAGTATTTACGTGTAGAGTTGTTATAGAGCAAGCCTTGATTTCCCTAGTTATTCGCTCTACGCGAATCGCGTACATAGAAGCGATGGGTCTATTCTTACCCCCAACCCACAGGGAGACGCGATGGGTCTATTCTTACCCCCAACCCACAGGGAGTCGCGATGGGACTATTCTTACCCCCAACCCACAGGTCTGAAAGACGGGTCGACCCCAAAATATTCATATAATAGTCTGTGGCGTGCATGCTTGTGATAACGCTTTTCAGCATGACTTTTTTGGTCAGACGCGAAGCAGCTCAGCAGCTGGATAGCTGAGTCTTCTAAAGGCTCCTACACACGTACCGGTTGTCCCCCGGTTTTGCTACCGATCCGGTCAAGAATCGGATCGGTTGATTCATTTGCATACAATCAGGCCCGGTTCTTGTCGATAGGGCTGGCTATATTAGCCTATCCACGACACACCCCCTTCTCACGGGAACTCGCGTGGTATCACAAGCAGGCCCCAAAATGGCATCAGCGAGAACGCCGACTGACTCGTTGCGTGGTATTCCGGAAAGCATTTGTGTATCATTTTTGCCAGACAGTGAGAAGATTTCTCACACTGTGATAGACAGGGGTATTAATAAATACTACTCATGTTATTTAGACGCTATTAGGATCTATGAGCAAGAGGATTCAACGGTGGAGGTGACAGCTCGGTGCTTCAGATCAATGCGAAAAAATGAACCACCACATCGACTATCTTTCCATCTTGAAACTGCTAAGCAGAAGATCAACCATCCTCATTGCTCGTGCAAGGCTGGGTAAGTGTTGTTTTTTTTAATATCATTTATACAAAGCTACAGTTCGTCCAAGAGTTGAGTATGGTAACGTTATATGGTACCCGCATTTAAAAAGACAGTCAGAGGCTGTGGAGCGAGTCCAGCGCAGGGCTACCAAGTTGTCGAGTGAATGTCGGGGGATGTCTTACAGCGAGCGCTTAGAGTATTTGAATCTGCACTCACTAAAAGGAAGAAGGATTCGTGGTGACCTAATAGAGACTTATAAATTATACAATGATCTCGTAGACGTGGAGTGGAGCGACTTCTTTAGGTCACCAAGTTGTACCAGTACGAGAAATGCAGACGGAAAAGTGTTTGTTCAACGTAGTAATGTAAGAAAGTATTGTTTCAGTAATCGTGTTGCTAACCTGTGGAATAACCTTCCGTTTCGGCTCAAGACTGCACCGACTACTAACGTTTTCAAAAACCAACTGGACAAGGATCCTACATTTATATCGTTATTCAGAAGCTATGATGAGTGACATTGTCGCAATAAGAAAATTGCGCTAATAACTTATACAAAGCAACACATTACGATGGGGCGTTCAAAAGGCTTCACGGACTACATGTAGCCTCTCAGCTACTACTACTACTACTACTACTACTACTACTACTACTACTACTACTACTACTACATATGTTACGTGTTTGATGGAATAACCTAAGCTCGCATTCCAAAATTGTAGAACCTACTGTTGAAGTGTTGTGTGTGGAGCCAAAAAGCAGAGAGTGGAAGAACTTCTTCTCACAGCTCATCATCACAAACTGGAATAGCCTACCAGATTCAGTTGTCACAGATGCCTCAGTGGATGACTTTAAAGTTGAACTCGACGAACACTGGAAAGATCTCGATCCCCTCTCTCTTCGCACCAGAATGCCGCTTGATCTAGTAGCTAACCCGCCACGCATCGCAGCAAAGTTATTTTAGTCCATTAAACGTCGAGCAGGCCTTACGAAAGGCCTCAAACGTCGTAAAAGTCAAGTCAAGTAATGTAATGCTCAATTTAAAATGCAGATCTGAGACTCACCCCCGCGCAGACTCCTTTGTTTTTATTAAGCCGGTTGAGATTTAGCTGATCGTGTGGCCGGCAGCACGCCTTGATCCACGCCATGGCATCGGCTCTTCTGCTTTTTACAGAGGGAAATTGATGCGATTTGCCGCCTACTATTTTATCGGGATATCGTTGATCACCAGAGCATGTGCCCCACTGGCAGTGAACAACCATTTTGTTGTGGTTGTGCGATAGGCTAGAACCGAAGCGAAAACGCGTGATGGAGTCAAAGAGACGCTGCTTCCAGAGAGTGCCGTATTTGTGAGACCAGTGTGAGCAGAGAAGTCTGCGCTAAAAATAGACTAGTTTCCGCGTCAGCGATTGGCTAAGCCCAGCGACCGCGTGGGCCGTGTGGACTGGCTAATTCCCTGACCCGGTTTCGACCTATTCGTATGCCGGGCGACGCGAGAATCACGAGAATCTCGCGACAAGTTGTCAATTTAAATGGCGGACCGTTCTCCGCTATGCACAGAAAACAGTGTATTTAGGGGATACTAAAACTCCATCCAAAGAAAATGTAAGCCATGAACAGCATTAATTTATCAAAGCTGTATTTTGAATTCATCAATAGATCATGAATGCTCATACACTTTACAATTCGCAATGCAGGTCAATGCACCTTCACGAGAAAGCATAGATCTGTCAGCGGCTTTCGTTGCGTGCATGTTCGCACAGAAAACGCTGATTTTTGGGGATAATAGAAACCCTTCCAAAGAAAATGTAAACCATGAACAGCATTAAATTATCAAAGCTGTATGTTGAATGCAACAATAGGTCGGGAAAGATCATGAAAGCTCATACATTTTACAATTCGCAATGCAGGTCAATGCACCTTCACGCGAAAGCATCTGTCAAGTGTCAGTGTCAGCGGCTTTCGTTGCGTGCATGTTCGCACAGAAAACGCTGATTTTGGGGGATAGTAAAAACCCTTCCAAAGAAAATGTAAACCATGAACAGCATTAATTTATCAAAGCTGTATGTTGAATGCATCAATAGGTCGGGAAAGCTCCCACGTTTTAAAATTGCAAATGCAGGTCGACGCGATATAGATATACACAAGGAAGCTACAGCCTACACGTCGAAAGCGAGTGTTGGCATTAATTTATCAAAGCTGTATGTTGAATGCATCCATAGCTCGTGAAAGCTGGTACATTTTACGCATTCATCTACACGCCGAAAGCATATGTCCGCGGATCGAATTTTATCGTTGCGTCTTCGCAGAGCTACTGCCTACACGTCGAAAGCGTCGTTTCCATGGCTCTGCGAAGGGACGTAACTCTAAACTCTGACATCGCTTCGCGTAATGAAAATCGCTCAAGTTCGTGGTCTCGATGTAATCGTTGCGTGTGGTGGTCAACCCGATTTTTACACGCACGGTCAGACCGGATCGGGGGCAAAATCGGCTTGAAAACCGGTACGTGTGTAGGAGCCTTAAGGGATGTCTTGATTTCCAGGCTGAGGATGCAGGCAATGAATGGCTTGACAATGACA
>JAWQFJ010033028.1:37500-43229 GCA_034096865.1 Theodoxus fluviatilis
ACCTTGGCTGCCAAGTAGAGTGTGCTTATACCAAGTGGAGAGTAGTACAGCATCTGGGCCCAGCATCTTTTAGCCCCCCCCCCCCCCCCCCCCCTCCTTCCCAAGCTTTTTACTAACTATACTGTCTCTGCTACCAAGCAAAGTGTGCCGATATCCGATGAGGTGGGAAGTAGATCAACATATTTGAGCAACCACCCCCCCCCCCCTCCCTCCTTCCCCCAACTCCCGGCTGCCACGGAGGTTTTTTTTTTTTTTTTTTTTTTTTTTGGGGGGGGGGGTGCTCGAGCACCCCCAGCACCCCCCCTAGATCCGGCCCTGCGATGGGAAGGCTATCCGGACAGTCTAAGGTATCCGGACGATTCCTCACGCAACAAAAGCATCTAAATGTAGGTTGACAATGTGAAGGGGGGTGGTGGGTGGATGGAGGGGAGATGGGGGTGGGGGGAGTGTGCGTCAAGACAAGATGCAAACAGCCATTGCAGAATGTCTGTCGTTAATTTTTCAGTTTGCAAAATGTCGACATAGGACAAATACCACTATGTAATATTTGCTGATTTATTGTTTAGACTGTTACGCTCTCGCCATGGCCGGAGACGGGTTCACCGGTGTGTGTGTGTGTGTGTGTGTGTGTGTGTGTGTGTGTGTGTGTGTGTGTGTGTGTGTGTGTGTGTGTGTGTGTGTGTGTGCGTTTAATCTAAAAATAGCAGCAGCCACGTAGCAGAAAATTATGTGTCCGTACTTTTCGAGGAATAAAGATAATCGATGATGGTAAAAAATTGCATCTAACCATTAAGATAATTTGATTACAACTAAAAATCACCGACAATATTGATAATGGATAAGTTTTCCTTTTATAATTTGTACTCAGACCTGAAAATAATTTGAAAATAAACGCTGATCGAGGTTAGTGTCCGACGCCGTGGCTGGCTGGCGTGGGATCGGCTCTCTATTGCGGAGTGCCGCTATTGCGGAGGGCCGCTATTGCGGGATTTTTTAAATAACAACAGTTCTTAGGCCATTTTGATTCTTTTGTCCTAAAACGCCTAAAAAACCATAATATTTTTGTAACTTTTTTTTCGAAACGTAAAAATTTTTTCGTTTCTTATTTCTATTGCGGGATTTTTTTGGTCAAAAGTTCTTCAGGCCATTTTGATTCTTTTGTCCTAAAACGCCTAAAAAATCCATAAAATATTTGCTACTTTTTAGGGAAAAAACTTGGAAATTTTTTTCGGGTTTTACCGATAGCGCTCAGCCTAGGCCGCACCCGCCACCCCGCCTGACTGACTTAGCCTGTCCGGGAAGTTTCACCTAAACCCGGACGCGTTACTTTTTGTCACGTTTGTGTCCAACATCAGCGTCGGGCCCTGGAGTTAGGGCGTAGGGACCACCCGTTGAGAGTCAAACGTGGGATGGAGTTAGAATATAAAGCTTCACCCGTTATTGATAAAACCCGAAAAAAATTGTTTTTTCCCCCCAAAAGTAACAAATTTTTTATTTGTTTTTAGGCGTTTGAGGACAAAAGAATCAAAATGGCCTGAAGAACTTTTGACCAAAAAAATCCCGCAATAGCGGCCCCCCGCAATAGAAAATAAAACGAAAAAATTTGTTTCGAAAAAAAAGTAACAAAAATATTATGGTTTTTTAGGCGTTTTAGGACAAAAGAATCAAAATGGCCTAAGAACCTCCCTCCGCAATAGCGGCCCCTACCCGCTGGCGTGCACAATCGGAATGTGATGAATAACGAAACTTGTCGGTGACTGGAGTCGCAGATAAGTTTTTCAATCATCAGTGCCTTTACGTGACGGCATTCGCTTTTAGCGGTAGCAAAGATTATAGGTTACTATAAGATCTTTAGCGGTAGTGATACGCTGCCTTGCTCAAGCACAACAGGCCCAATGACATTGATCGCGCTCGTGAGCTGTCGATCACTGATCGTACGTAGCAAAGCGTACATTCTGACCAAGTGTGATTTTATGTCTGCTGTAAAGCTCTTATGAAATCTGATAAAAGTCTGTAGTTTTGGATTGAACAGAGAGTTTCGTTTGCCTGACGAGGCGATAATGGAGAATCCGTTCCGCGCAGTGGATGCGGCTGAAGAATGAATTGGTCCCATGACTAGAGAAAAACATTAAACTGTTTGACACAGATGAGTGAGTAGAAACTGTTGTATGAAATCGCTCTCATAACTTTGTATTTATGATCAGTTTGTCCTCTCTTACGCATGATGCGTTTATAAGAATCATGCGACTCATTTCTCTCCGTTCAGACAAGAATTCGCCAATTACATCTCCAACGTGGAGAAGACGTCAACATCATAGACTGAATAAATGTCCAAATGCAATTGGATACTTCGATACCAATACAAGTAATGGCAGCTTTTTTCTGGCCCATTTGTATACTTCTGTGCGTGCATATTTGTTTGTTTGTGGATGCTTGGTCGATTGATTGGTTGATACTTTGGTTGTTTGGTGAGTCTGTAGGTTAAGTTGGTTGATTGGTTGGTTGCTCACTTGCTTGCTTGGTTTTTCGATGTGAATGCAAGCTTGTCTGCGTGCGCGCGCCATTCAGTTCAGACGGCATGTGTTTCCAAGACGTCTCCTGCTTTACATGGAATGCTGTAGACGTCGTGCTTTCAGGACGTGTTCCAGTCAAACTCACACAAGCAGCATTCACATGATGTGCCACCAGGATGTGTATTTGTATGATAAGGGATGCGGGGACGCTCAGCTCGTTCAGACCTATCGCTGCTCTCCAAATTCACACAGAGGCAACGTCAATGATGTGTTATTGTTTTTGCCATGTTGCCCCTACTTATCTCGGCCACGCTTCTACCCTTGAAGTAAACCTATCCGTATCAGCTTGAGTTTCAGAGTAAGAATACTTCCATCCCTTTGGTCTGTTCTTCCACCCGCCCGAAAGCTTCTAGTACCTATGCAACCTTAGTCTTTTGTGAAAATGCCACATGGCTTCCGTCTGTTTCTCATATCTGATTCCTTCTCTTCGTCTGTCTGTCTGTCTGTCTGTCTGTCTGTCTGTCTGTCTGTCTGTCTGTCTGTCTGTCTGTCTGTCTGTCTGTCTGTCTGTCTGTCTGTCTGTGTGTCTGTCTGTCTGTCTGTGTGTCTGTCTGTCTGTCTGTGTGTCTGTCTGTCTGTCTGTGTGTCCGTCTGTCTGTGTGTCTGTCTGTCTGTCTGTGTGTCTGTCTGTCTGTCTGTGTGTCTGTCTGTGTGTGTGTGTGTGTGTGTGTGTGTGTGTGTGTGTGTGTCTGTGTGTCTGTGTGTGTGTGTGTGTGTGTGTGTGTGTGTGTGTGTCGCATGATGAGCGACGAAAAAGGGTGATGTGGGTTATTCGCCCCCATTGTAAATAGTAGTGTATAAAGCTTCTCCGTGTCTACGCTCGCGCGCTTGTCGCTGTGGGCGTGGCTACCGCGTAGTGGAATGTTATAGCTTCGCTCCGAGGGAACCTGAGGGGGAGGGGGGTCTTCGGAGGGGTTATAGTGAGTAAGATCTACGGGGTCTACTCGATTGTTAGCAGGGGCTCGTGGCTCGCTGGGCCTTGGCGAGTAGTGATTGGAGAAGATAGCGGAGGCGGGAAATCCCTCATTAGTGATTGGCGGTTAATCACGTGAGAAGAGGACGCCGAGGCTTGATTGCGTCTTAGAGCTCAGATGCATTCCGTCGACCCTGGACGGAGGGAGCGAGCGCACATCCCCGGTGTCGCTAACGCTGAAGCTGCACGGTGCGGCTTATGGGCGAAGTCTGGTCGCCCTGGTGGAATTTTCTCTGTGCCAACTCAGGCTAGTAGTTGAGCACGTGAGAAGGGGAGAGGAGTCTTCCTGGAGACTAGGACGAAGTTTTCCGTGGATCACACCACAGCCTGGACTGAGGTGACTATTGCGTCTCACCATATTGCTTTTACCACGTGGGGGGTTTGATTGTTAATCTGAGCGGGAAATAGGCCATCCTTTTGAGTATGGGCGATTTGTATCTCTAAAGTCTGAAGTAAATCTGGAGGGAATGATTTATCAACTTTATTTCATGAGTAAATGAATGTTAATTCGATTTTTCTTGCCGAGAATGAGTAAGCAGTTCAACTGGGCGTCGGGGCTAAATGCATCGCCAAAATATTGAATCTCGCTCGAGTAAATTCTATGGGGGAAAGGGTAATTGCTTATTGGGGCAAAACGTTGTGTGTTTCAGGCTGAGAAAATTGCTGGAATTGCTGTTGGGCTGTTTGGCTATTTGCGTTTGGGCTGCCTAGCCACGGGGCTACTGGCCGCTTGTCTGGTTATCTACGGTCCATTGACCCACCGGTCTACTTTCGTGCCTACGAAATTCCACGAGTGCTGCATCCTGTTGGTGGAACCTTGCGGTACTGGTTCCATTGAGTCCACGCGGGTGGAGTTGGTGGCATCTGGACGCCTCCGAGAGAATGCTGCACCGACTGTGAGAAGTCCGGATGCGAGGCTGGAGCGACGTCTGAATGCAGGAGTGTTTCGTCTAGCCGTTCTAGTTCCAACGGCGGGTGCAAGTATCGTTTCTCGTTCGTTAGGACAGGTCAGGAACTGCTTGGTTAAGAGTCTAACGAAGCCCACTTTGGGTAAAGTGGGAGAAGTCCGCACAAGCGGCCTGAACAATTAGGAGAACATTGTATCAGAGGCAGAAGGGAGGGGAGAATCGCTAGCGTGCACATTCGTTGGAGGCGGTGTCGTAACGCAGCTATATTGTCACAGGCGAATATGTGACGAGAGGGGAGCGATTTATAAACTGGTTCTTCCGTAGGACGATATCTATCGCTCTAGCTCTGATGACTGTGGTATTTCTGCCGAAGTTTGGAATCGTTTTCTAAACTGTTACTGACTTGGGGAATTAAGCGTGGTGCTTGCTAGTCAGGGAAAGAAATCTCACGACAGACGAGAGGGGGAAAGGACTTTATTCGCGGGAAGGGGTTCTATCTTGTCTGGACACCGGGTGACGCCCGACGTGCGTTGGTTATGCGAGTATTAGCCAAAACTTCTGAGAAACTGTGGTTGAGTGCAGTGACTTGTTCGAGTGTTTTGGGAACAATGTTTTCTTTTCAGGAGGACTGAAAAGAGGTGGAAGCGAGTTTGGTTATTCTGGGGATTCTTTTTGTGAGATTTGGTTGCATTTATTATCGTGTTGTTTCCGACCACGTGAGCCGGGGGAAAACCACGTGGAGATCGGGGTACGCTGGACCGGAAAGTGAACGTTTGGCGAGAGGATTGGTAAGGTTGCCCCTTTTTTTTATCTAGTCTCTTCATTCATCGTTTATTTGACGTGAAGTGTTGCACGTGTGTGCGTAGGTTCGTGTGAGCTGCCGGACGAGGAACGTCTGCTTGCGTGAAAGCTGAGTGGAGTGAACCTGCCTTGTTTATGTTTTGACTGCCTGCCGCTCAGGTAGTGGCGTCACCACTAGCGGAAGTGGGGGAAGCCGAGGAGGGGAAGGGGGTTCTCTGGAATGCCGCGCCTGCTGCGCGCTGTTGTGTAAGGGAGAGGGAGTGACTGACGGTCACGTCTTAGTTGTTGGTGTTGTGGTGTTTTGTTCCTGTGTTTAAGGGAATTATTATTGTTTCTGAGGTAGTCGTCAGAACATGTGGTGGGAGTAGTTGTGGGGTATTGTATTCGGTTTGTAGCTGAATTTATTTCAGTTTTGGGTGAGATTGTGAGTGGAAGAGGAAATGGGGAGATTGTTTTTGTACCTTACTCATTGTT
>JAWQFJ010033031.1:0-69611 GCA_034096865.1 Theodoxus fluviatilis
TCCCTGTCTCTAGAAGGGAAGTTGGCTCTCTACTTCCCTGTCTCTAGAAGGGAAGTTGGCTCTCTACTTCCCTGTCTCTAGAAGGGAAGTTGGCTCTCTACTTCCCTGTCTCTAGAAGGGAAGTTGGCTCTCTACTTCCCTGTCTCTAGAAGGGAAGTTGGCTCTCTACTTCCCTGTCTCTAGAAGGGAAGTTGGCTCTCTACTTCCCTGTCTCTAGAAGGGAAGTTGGCTCTCTACTTCCCTGTCTCTAGAAGGGAAGTTGGCTCTCTACTTCCCTGTCTCTAGAAGGGAAGTTGGCTCTCTACTTCCCTGTCTCTAGAAGGGAAGTTGGCTCTCTACTTCCCTGTCTCTAGAAGGGAAGTTGGCTCTCTACTTCCCTGTCTCTAGAAGGGAAGTTGGCTCTCTACTTCCCTGTCTCTAGAAGGGAAGTTGGCTCTCTACTTCCCTGTCTCTAGAAGGGGAATTGGCTCTCTACTTCCCTGTCTCTAGAAGGGAAGTTGGCTCTCTACTTCCCTGTCTCTAGAAGGGAAGTTGGCTCTCTACTTCCCTGTCTCTAGAAGGGAAGTTGGCTCTCTACTTCCCTGTCTCTAGAAGGGAAGTTGGCTCTCTACTTCCCTGTCTCTAGAAGGGAAGTTGGCTCTCTACTTCCCTGTCTCTAGAAGGGAAGTTGGCTCTCTACTTCCCTGTCTCTAGAAGGGAAGTTGGCTCTCTACTTCCCTGTCTCTAGAAGGGAAGTTGGCTCTCTACTTCCCTGTCTCTAGAAGGGAAGTTGGCTCTCTACTTCCCTGTCTCTAGAAGGGAAGTTGGCTCTCTACTTCCCTGTCTCTAGAAGGGAAGTTGGCTCTCTACTTCCCTGTCTCTAGAAGGGAAGTTGGCTCTCTACTTCCCTGTCTCTAGAAGGGAAGTTGGCTCTCTACTTCCCTGTCTCTAGAAGGGAAGTTGGCTCTCTACTTCCCTGTCTCTAGAAGGGAAGTTGGCTCTCTACTTCCCTGTCTCTAGAAGGGAAGTTGGCTCTCTACTTCCCTGTCTCTAGAAGGGAAGTTGGCTCTCTACTTCCCTGTCTCTAGAAGGGAAGTTGGCTCTCTACTTCCCTGTCTCTAGAAGGGAAGTTGGCTCTCTACTTCCCTGTCTCTAGAAGGGAAGTTGGCTCTCTACTTCCCTGTCTCTAGAAGGGAAGTTGGCTCTCTACTTCCCTGTCTCTAGAAGGGAAGTTGGCTCTCTACTTCCCTGTCTCTAGAAGGGAAGTTGGCTCTCTACTTCCCTGTCTCTAGAAGGGAAGTTGGCTCTCTACTTCCCTGTCTCTAGAAGGGAAGTTGGCTCTCTACTTCCCTGTCTCTAGAAGGGAAGTTGGCTCTCTACTTCCCTGTCTCTAGAAGGGAAGTTGGCTCTCTACTTCCCTGTCTCTAGAAGGGAAGTTGGCTCTCTACTTCCCTGTCTCTAGAAGGGAAGTTGGCTCTCTACTTCCCTGTCTCTAGAAGGGAAGTTGGCTCTCTACTTCCCTGTCTCTAGAAGGGAAGTTGGCTCTCTACTTCCCTGTCTCTAGAAGGGAAGTTGGCTCTCTACTTCCCTGTCTCTAGAAGGGAAGTTGGCTCTCTACTTCCCTGTCTCTAGAAGGGAAGTTGGCTCTCTACTTCCCTGTCTCTAGAAGGGAAGTTGGCTCTCTACTTCCCTGTCTCTAGAAGGGAAGTTGGCTCTCTACTTCCCTGTCTCTAGAAGGGAAGTTGGCTCTCTACTTCCCTGTCTCTAGAAGGGAAGTTGGCTCTCTACTTCCCTGTCTCTAGAAGGGAAGTTGGCTCTCTACTTCCCTGTCTCTAGAAGGGAAGTTGGCTCTCTACTTCCCTGTCTCTAGAAGGGAAGTTGGCTCTCTACTTCCCTGTCTCTAGAAGGGAAGTTGGCTCTCTACTTCCCTGTCTCTAGAAGGGAAGTTGGCTCTCTACTTCCCTGTCTCTAGAAGGGAAGTTGGCTCTCTACTTCCCTGTCTCTAGAAGGGAAGTTGGCTCTCTACTTCCCTGTCTCTAGAAGGGAAGTTGGCTCTCTACTTCCCTGTCTCTAGAAGGGAAGTTGGCTCTCTACTTCCCTGTCTCTAGAAGGGAAGTTGGCTCTCTACTTCCCTGTCTCTAGAAGGGAAGTTGGCTCTCTACTTCCCTGTCTCTAGAAGGGAAGTTGGCTCTCTACTTCCCTGTCTCTAGAAGGGAAGTTGGCTCTCTACTTCCCTGTCTCTAGAAGGGAAGTTGGCTCTCTACTTCCCTGTCTCTAGAAGGGAAGTTGGCTCTCTACTTCCCTGTCTCTAGAAGGGAAGTTGGCTCTCTACTTCCCTGTCTCTAGAAGGGAAGTTGGCTCTCTACTTCCCTGTCTCTAGAAGGGAAGTTGGCTCTCTACTTCCCTGTCTCTAGAAGGGAAGTTGGCTCTCTACTTCCCTGTCTCTAGAAGGGAAGTTGGCTCTCTACTTCCCTGTCTCTAGAAGGGAAGTTGGCTCTCTACTTCCCTGTCTCTAGAAGGGAAGTTGGCTCTCTACTTCCCTGTCTCTAGAAGGGAAGTTGGCTCTCTACTTCCCTGTCTCTAGAAGGGAAGTTGGCTCTCTACTTCCCTGTCTCTAGAAGGGAAGTTGGCTCTCTACTTCCCTGTCTCTAGAAGGGAAGTTGGCTCTCTACTTCCCTGTCTCTAGAAGGGAAGTTGGCTCTCTACTTCCCTGTCTCTAGAAGGGAAGTTGGCTCTCTACTTCCCTGTCTCTAGAAGGGAAGTTGGCTCTCTACTTCCCTGTCTCTAGAAGGGAAGTTGGCTCTCTACTTCCCTGTCTCTAGAAGGGAAGTTGGCTCTCTACTTCCCTGTCTCTAGAAGGGAAGTTGGCTCTCTACTTCCCTGTCTCTAGAAGGGAAGTTGGCTCTCTACTTCCCTGTCTCTAGAAGGGAAGTTGGCTCTCTACTTCCCTGTCTCTAGAAGGGAAGTTGGCTCTCTACTTCCCTGTCTCTAGAAGGGAAGTTGGCTCTCTACTTCCCTGTCTCTAGAAGGGAAGTTGGCTCTCTACTTCCCTGTCTCTAGAAGGGAAGTTGGCTCTCTACTTCCCTGTCTCTAGAAGGGAAGTTGGCTCTCTACTTCCCTGTCTCTAGAAGGGAAGTTGGCTCTCTACTTCCCTGTCTCTAGAAGGGAAGTTGGCTCTCTACTTCCCTGTCTCTAGAAGGGAAGTTGGCTCTCTACTTCCCTGTCTCTAGAAGGGAAGTTGGCTCTCTACTTCCCTGTCTCTAGAAGGGAAGTTGGCTCTCTACTTCCCTGTCTCTAGAAGGGAAGTTGGCTCTCTACTTCCCTGTCTCTAGAAGGGAAGTTGGCTCTCTACTTCCCTGTCTCTAGAAGGGAAGTTGGCTCTCTACTTCCCTGTCTCTAGAAGGGAAGTTGGCTCTCTACTTCCCTGTCTCTAGAAGGGAAGTTGGCTCTCTACTTCCCTGTCTCTAGAAGGGAAGTTGGCTCTCTACTTCCCTGTCTCTAGAAGGGAAGTTGGCTCTCTACTTCCCTGTCTCTAGAAGGGAAGTTGGCTCTCTACTTCCCTGTCTCTAGAAGGGAAGTTGGCTCTCTACTTCCCTGTCTCTAGAAGGGAAGTTGGCTCTCTACTTCCCTGTCTCTAGAAGGGAAGTTGGCTCTCTACTTCCCTCTGGTGAGTGTGACCAGAGATGCTCCTCTGCCGCTTCTTGCCTGACCACAACGTCTTGACAGGCCTGGCTCCCCCTGTGGGTTCTGGGTAAGAATTGACCCACCTCGTCTCCCTATGCGATTCGTAAGAGGTGAATGACTAGGGACACTGTGACTTGATTTGCTATTACTCCAAACTGCTCTAGTGGTTTTCGTGCTTAGTGGCCTTACATAGCCTTCAAAGGCTGATAGGCCCTAAAACACCAACCATCTGTTGTGAAGACTCTAGAATTTTCTCCAGTGTTGCTGGCAGCGTCGCAGGCGTGTTTATCAGTCAGGTCACGGCCTTGACCCGCGTGCGACCGAGTTAGGCTAATATTAGCTTGTTGTGACACAGTAAGTCAGTCGCGTCGCAGCTAGGAATGTGGGAGTATGTGCGATATTGTGCTGGTAGTTTCTAGAAATTGCGTAAATGTATATAAGGAGCGAGAAAGCGAGAGTGGGGGCACACGGGAGAGCAGCAGATACGACAGAGTTAAAGGTGAGAGCTTTGACTCCCAGGGGAGCGAGTTTTCTGCTGTGTGAGTGCTACGAATTGCTGTTGCTGATTTTCACCACTGTAGAGGTCAGTGCGTGAATAAAGTTCATTGGAAACGATCACCAGAGTCTGTCACTTCGACTTCCTAGCGCAAGCCAGAACCCCCGTACATTGGGATATTGCAAGGGAAGAGTGCAACATTGGTTGCACAGACGGCGAACAGTCCAAGCAGTGACAGTCTACGACGAAAATGGATGGCGAGAAACGCGTAACACGATCCGCTGCACGCGTAGAGGCGACAGAGCAACCGATGGAAGACATCACAATGATGATGAGACTTCTGCTCGACCAACAGAGGCAGCAGAGAGAAGCCCAGAAGGAGGAAGCGCTGAGACAGGTACACGCGATGACCCAGCAGCTGGCCACCTCGGAAGGCAGAAGACGTACCGACGCGTCTGTGAGCGGTACTTTTGGATTGGTCGACACAAGTCCGTTCGCAACTTGTGTCGGCGCTGTGCCATCTGTGCCTCACGGACAAGAGCCCACAGTCGCCGTAGTGGCTCTAGCAAGACTGACAGTTCTGCAGTGGTCGCCGGGCCATTGGTGGATATCCCCCGTGACGTGCCCCAGGGTGTGGAACCGCTCCAGGGTATGCTGCAGGCAGTGGGAAAGTCCGCAAGGACACACCTGCAGCGGAGCGTGGACGGAATGAAGACTGGTTACGACCGCAAAGCCTATCACCAGATCTCTCCTGATGGCACTGCACCGTGGTACTCCAACCCACGGGCTGAGAAGGGATGCACCACCAAGCTGGCCCGGCCGCCGGCAGGACGTTACGTGAACCGTGCCCGTCTCTGGAAGTACCAGGGAGAACTACCGCCGGACTGGTGGCAGTCGCCACGACGTCACCCTGACCCGACCGACGACGAGCCCACAGAGAGAGACACTGTACCAGGGCCTTCCTCGGAAGACGAGAGCGTGGATGGAGCGACCCCTGATTACGTACAGACATACACGCGGCGAGGGCGGCGTGTGATGCGGCCCTCTCGCTTCATGTGAGGAGTTCTTTATTTTCAGTGACAGTATGGACAGTGGTCTTGCAGACATTGACCCCATGGACTGGGCAGATGCTACCGCAAGGAAGCTTTCGCCCATGTGTCAGGTTTCTGCAACTATGCCACTCATTTTGTAATTCTTGAACTACCTGGACTGCAGATTGACTTTTCCCCGGTATTTTGTTGTTGATGTTGATGATAATATTGTTGCTAGTTGTGTATTTTTGAGGTGCTAGTTTATGGTTTAATGGTGGAGTTGTATTTGTAGTGAGACCGACGAGGTCGTTTCAGTCTTTAGGGGAGGAGCTATGTTGTGAAGACTCTAGAATTTTCTCCAGTGTTGCTGGCAGCGTCGCAGGCGTGTTTATCAGTCAGGTCACGGCCTTGACCCGCGTGCGACCGAGTTAGGCTAATATTAGCTTGTTGTGACACAGTAAGTCAGTCGCGTCGCAGTTAGGAATGTGGGAGTATGTGCGATATTGTGCTGGTAGTTTCTAGAAATTGTGTAAAGGTATATAAGGAGCGAGAAAGCGAGAGTGGGGGAGAGCAGCAGATACAACAGAGTTAAAGGTGAGAGCTTTGACTCCCAGGGGAGCGAGTTTTCTGCTGTGTGAGTGCTACGAATTGCTGTTGCTGATTTTCACCACTGTAAAGGTCAGTGCGTGAATAAAGTTCATTGGAAACGATCACCGGAGTCTGTCACTTCGACTTCCTAGCGCAAGCCAGGTGAAGCCCCGAATATCAAGATATTGCAAGGGGAGAGTGCAACGCATCCATCCATCTTCATGTGCTTGGCAGATGCAGTTAACTTGATTGTGTGGCGTTGTGTGTCTCTTGTGGCTTCCCGCGAAATAGTATGTGTAACTTCATACGTGTTGTATTAATTATAGACATATTCTATTTGACATGCATAGATGTGTGTTTAATAACATGTAGTGTAGCCATGCATCGGAAAATGGACTTTGTATGTACATTTTAGCCACTGATTAGTTAGTTAGAAGCACACATGTCAGTAGAGGCTGCGACCGGCTTCCACAGCCGAGCTGCCTGGCTGCGAATTCTTACCCTGGCGTCCGTGACTTGAGTTGATGAAGCAGGACTGGACAGAGCCGAGTGTGGGAATGGTTTGGACTGAAACTAAAGGCATATACCGACAATGGCTCCACCTTCAGTTCTACCAGTTCCAGTCTCTTACACAATAATCCTTGAACAGTTAGTCGGGTACAATTCACACGTACAACAAAGTCGTTCCCCGATCGATTGTCAAAAATGAGCAAATAAAGGATTAGTACAAATTAAACACGCTAGAAAAGAAAAAGAAAAAATCCCTTTTAACAACCTGAAGGAACTGAAGTAAGGGCGTAGTCTTGACACAGAAGACTGTTTCACGTATCAACGGGTAAAACATGCTATCCCCTCAGTATCAATGGAAAAAATTGCAAATGAGCAAGGTGAAAATGAGATGGAACCTTTTTGTAAACGAATCGCTAAGATATCCGAATGCACGCGCTTCTTTTCTCAAATCCTCAATACAAACACTGTTAAATGCATAGGATGACAAGGAAGATTGTATAGATCAGTCGATGACAACGACATAAATTGAGAGTATGCATATAAATTTATAGCAAAATGCACCAGGGATACTACAGTGATACTTCCATTTAAGATTTAACAAACCCCTTTCTTCTCATGATATAAAAGCATCATCATTTTTATGTGGGTGGTTTTGTTTGTGCAGTCCAGAAACGTTTGAACATTTGTTGTGGAAACATGAAGTGATTCAGTCCTGGGCGTATCTACAATCTCGTCATCAACGTCACGCCCTTTTGATCAATCTTAGCCCCCCCCCAAAATTGTATTTAAAACAAAGCTATATCCAGTGATGTAGGAAATCGAATAATATCATGTGCCAAAAAATACATATTTAATGCTTACAATGCTTCGACCTCAAAGGTACAATTGTTGCTTTTATTAAATTTTAAAAAGAAGCATTTCGAAACGACAATTTACACATACACTTGAAAGATTGTCACCCTTCCTTCCACTTTAATTTTAAAGACCGGGGTGTCCAGGGTAAAGACATTTCCATTTACACCCCTAGCCTCCTTCGCCCTTTCTCCCTCCCCCTCCTGAAGCTCCTCAACCCCCCCCCCCCCCTCCCCCAATACCCTCCACTCTGTCTAAATGTTTGGTATGTATACGTTTCTTGCTCATGAATACATTAAGATTTAAATGAAGGTTTGCCTAGAATCTTTCGAACAATTTCCAACGCATTCTCGATAGAAGTCCTGGAGTGGAGTTTCGACACATATTCTCTCCAAGACGGCTGTCTGGTGGAGCAAATGTTGCGACGAGTCTTTGCTCTGATTTCTTTTATCAAGATTTTCAGGAGGTTTTTTGGAGTGCTATTTTTAATTTTGTATTTTGTCGATGTCGCTAAGAACTGTTGAGTGTGTAACTCGGAGCTAATGATGGCAGGATTTTTTTTAAATAAAAAAATCTGATCTTATTAAAGATACGTACATGTGGACAGTTTATTCGCTATCGCCTTTACACGAAGGGATGCACTCGCACTGTTCACTTGTGTATGTGCTGGAATTTTGACGAGACCGGATATCGCTATGACGTCAGATATTCAAAATATGAATGAAAGCAGTGCTCTGATTCCCGCTTTTATTAAGTTATGCTGTGAATGTAATCTGAAGTTAAGCGCCGACTTTTACTAGAGCTGCACATCACGTTGTAGGTAAGCCAGCTTGATTTCTTGGACAATGAGACACCAACTTTTTCAGTGGATATGCTCAGAAAGAATTTCGCAATACGTAGCTTCTAAGCTTGGGATGTTCGCGCCTCAAGCACGTAAACTAAAGGCCTACTGCTTGATGAGCATGCCTTATTCGATATTCGGAATTTTATGTCATGGTGAAAGTTGTGCTAGTAATTTGCGTATTGCCATTTGATATCGGAAATCTACGAGGTATATACCTGCTCTACTTAGCCTTCGGGCAGTCGGTACTCAGGGTCGTCTGTCGAGATCTTCATTACGTTAAGTTTATGTGCCGAGTTTGCTCTTGTGCTGCCAGTGAGAAATGCTTGTGTTCTGTCTCCAAGCTCTTCTTTGCGAGCTACCTGATTGCTTCTTGTTTGTCTGTAATCTTATCTGTCTGCCGAATGTTCCATCCATGCAGAGTTGTTTCCATCCTTTTCTAGTCTATAGTTTCTGCTGTCTATTTGTGTTTTTCCATTGAGCATTCTCCATTTGTGGTTTCCACTTCGTTATACAGCTTCTATCATCGGCTCCTCCGTGTAATTCCATACGCAGTTTGTCGAGCCTGTGTTTTATCCTTCGATTCACTTGAATTTGAAATAGGTAGTATGCACACATGTACGTGTGTGTGTATGTGTGTGTGTGTGTGTGTGTGTGTGTGTGTGTGTGTGTGCTGCTACACTCTTGACACAAGCAGAACTGGATTTCTATTCCATACATCACTAGCTTTCAATACACAACATAGACTTACCAGTCAGGCACATTCTACTTAGTTAGACCTTGCCGGCATCTGCATGTCCACAGAATGAATTGCACTAAATCTCAAGGGACCTCCCGTATGACGAACTGTCAACTGTCAGCTGGTCGTCCAACACTGTGATACAAGGACGTCTGCAATTGGGCCCTATAGGTGCTTGGCATGAGAAAGTCGTGCAGGGTGGACATTGCCGAATACCAGACCAGAGGGAGAAGTGAGCTCCGTAGCAGGCTGAAGTGGGAAGAGACGAGACTGGAGGCTGGCGGAGGAGCGATGCACTCAAATGACAGGTTGCGTCAGGATGAGACCAACGTTTTCAAATACAAGGACTGCCACTCCAGGAGTGAACTGCTCAGTCACAGCAGACGACGATGTGATGGAGGCTTACCTACCCACTTCCCTCCCTACCTATTCACGTACTTACCTACCTACCTACCTATCTATCTACCTACCTGACATACACTTGACTTACCTAACCTAATCTAACCTAACCTTACTTAACCTCACCTTACCTACCTACCTACCTACTACCTACCTACCTACCTACCTACCTGACATGACCTTACCTAACCTAATATAATCTAACCTTACTTAACCTCACCTCACCTCATCTCACCTACCTACCTACCTGACATGACCTTACCTTACCTAACCTAATCTAACCTAACTTTACATCACCTCACCTCACCTCACCTACCTACTTACTTACCTACCTATGAAGATTGCATCTACATAAAGAGCACTTTGTGGGTTATTGAATGTTGGCTGAATTTATGCACAATGAATAAAAGTGGATTTCCCAGACAATCGTACAAGATGCTTCTCCAGTTCGCCATTTGTGATAAGCGTAATTTGCTTACCTAGTTGGAAATTGCCTCTGTAGACACTTCAAGCAGACTATTGTGGACTGCCACTTGCAAAACTATGGTAATCGTCTATACGAGAAGGTATTGGTTTTGAGAAGTACTAGAATATAATTATTATCAAGAATGTTTGCGATGTGCTCATTCGGTTTAGGTTTGGACTTGCGTGACAACATGACAGGAGTATGGGAAAAGACGACGGTGTGAGGGGGAGTGCAATGAATGAATAGGGAGAGGTCAAGTGTTACAATTTAGTAGTTTTGTTCTGTGGCTGGGTGTATATCAGAAGTGACCCGTGCATACTGAGTAAACAGTCTGAAAGACTTCCATGGTATGGGAAATGAGAGGGAAGGTGGCAGCGACAAAACAAAGGAACTAACAGACTGTAAGATATGATAGTATTCCGCTGTCTTCACCCCCTCCTCACTCGCCTTTCAAAATGTAGACACATGACAGAAAAGGCAGCAGAGATGTAATGGGGTGTGAGTGACGGAGTGGAAGGCGTAGGCGGGAGTGATGTAAAAGTGAAGGCCTCCTCCTCCTCCTCCCCCACCGCCACCCCCCCCCCCCTCCCCTCCTCCTCCTCACACACACACACACACACGCACGCACGCACGCACGCACGCACGCACACGCACACACACACACACACACACACACACACACACACACACACACACAAACTCCTTCCCTCTTTCTAATACTCCCCTCTCTCCAGGGTTGAGGGTGATGTAGGTTGTATAAATAGCAACAACAAAAAAAGAAATTCTCTCTCTCTCTCTCTCTCTCTCTCTCTCTCTCTCTCTCTCTCTCTCTCTCTCTCTCTCTCTCTCTCTGTGTGTGTGTGTGTGTGTGTGTGTGCGCGCCCTTGCTTCTTTCAAACATCTTAATGTTGCGGTTCAAAATGATCTTGTATTTCTCATCTTTTTTAGATCCGGGCACATAGACCTGCACGACCTTAGTCTTGTTTTGATGTCCATCTCCAGCAGGTCAGGACAGATTTGGGCAGTTTTTGTCATGTAAAAAAATGCAAATTTTATTGTTGCAAAACGGCAGGATGTACACCTACGATCTTCCCTTTCCTCAATCGTACGAGGACAAGTAGAATTATCGTATCGATTTCTTTCAATCTTAACCGTAAAAACGGAGTTCGCCTTTCATTCATTTTTTCATCGTTCCTTTTGTAAAATCACCTGGTGCTGGCAAAGCCCTGACGCCGAATGATTATCCTTCAAAAATTACAAACAGCCAACGCATGCCAGCTGCTTGCGATGTGTCTGTGACCTGATTGACCTCATCCAAGTAAGCTGACGTAAGCAGAGTGGAACATTTTTGCTCCAGCAGATGCTCACGGCGTATCCTGTCTGGTGTAGATTTTTGCTCCGGGCCTGTCGTTTACTCGCAGACTTTGCTGCTGTCTTCTAGAGCAAGTTTTGCGAGAGAAAAAATTCATCAAGAAGAAACAGGATCGTTTAATTTAACCCTCGGAGCACCAGAGATGGATTAAGCTCAGTTGCTTCAGATTAGTTTATACAGCTGATTGGTGGGTGGGGGGTGGGGGGGTGGGGGGGGGGGGGGGGTGGGGGACCGCCCTGTTGTATGTATTGGACATGATTTCTTTGGAAGACAATCAACTGAACAGGCGGTTGTAACTCTGTGCTTTTTGGTTGCTGGGGGTCCTTGCTTTCATGTGTGTTTAAAAAAAGATAGCAAAGATCTTTAGATTGTGACTTGTTACAACAACATTTTTGGTGAAGTGGTAAAACCGAATATAGGTAACATTTAGCATCAGACCTGCTCCTGAATCGCATTTCCCAACCATAGCAGAGACTTAGTAATAATTAATTAGCATCACTTAAGGGTAATTTCGAACGGAGAAATGAACAGTTTTTCCCCCACTACTTTTTTCTATTCTTAGAGCGAATATTCTGAACCAATGACATCAAAAGCATGCAGCTTGAGCTTGATTGAACTGAGAGTGATCAAACATCGAAATTTGGTCAGGGTAGATATTACTCATCACATTCGCATGCTTCCTTGTGAATCTGCTCACTGCCTAGAAGAGAAGCCGAGCAAACCTCTTGTGCCATTGTCTTGTCTTTCGTGGTGAAAAGGATATCGTTTTAACAACACTTGCATGTTGCCATTTGATTACTGCTGTCTCAAAATCGGAAAACTGTCCCTAAAATGGACGGGTGAGTACACAGTTTCCTGCTCTTTTCTTTCGTACAGCTTTGTTAATGTATGCAGTGATCACACATGCTCGATTAAATTGTTTGTGGCTGTACCGTTCTGTGAGTATTTTCTCCGACATTTACTTCCCCCTATTGGATTGGAGGTATGAACAGACCCACAGCGTCTCCCGACGCCATTCATGAGAGGCGAATAACTTGAACCTTGACCTGACTTGCTTTTATTCTAACTTGCTGTGATAATTTTTCGTGATTAGTGGCTACCCGCCCGTCGGCCCGCCCGCCCGCTCGCCCATCCATCCATCCATCCATCCATCCATCCATCCATCCATCCATCCATCCATCCATCCATCCATCCATCCATCCATCCATCCATCCATACTCCATGCCGACTTTTACACATGAAAGAGCATGTTCGGTGACGCGTTTGTTTATAATTCAGCAGGATTTTGTAATGAAATATAAGTAGTTTCGAAAAATCTGACGGGAACTTTTTTCCTGCAATATTGATCGTCTGCAGCTTTCGGCAGACTTCTGGCATGCGTCTGTGTTGGAGAGAAAATACCCAGTCCCTAGAGAGACAGACAGACAGACAGACACACACACACACACACACACACACACACAGAAGTTGGTTGATGGATTTATGATTGGTGGATTGATTGATTGGATCGATCGATTGATTATTTATCAAGGATGGATTTTTAGCCATATCTGCCTATATTTCATTCTGTTCTTGCTCATTAAGAATGAACAATCCTGGATGGTTGGAAAGAAAAAGGCGGAAGAAAATTTATTAATAAATATGAGATAGTTTATTAATGTTCAGCAGTTGGCAATAATATATGGACAATCTAATAAACAGTTTGATTTTAATAAGTGTCAGGTAGTGTATTAATCTACATCACTTGGCAATGATACATGGACAATCTAATAAACAGTTTGATTTTAATAAGTGTCAGGTAGTGTATTAATCTACATCACTTGGCAATGATACATGGACAATCTAATAAACAGTTTGATTTTAATAAGTGTCAGGTAGTGTATTAATCTACATCACTTGGCAATGATACATGGACAATCTAATAAACAGTTTGATTTTAATAAGTGTCAGGTAGTGTATTAATCTACATCACTTGGCAATGATACATGGACAATCTAATAAACAGTTTGATTTTAATAAGTGTGAGGTAGTGTATTAATCTACATCACTTGGCAATGATACATGGATAATACGATAAACGACATTAAAAACAATTTAGTAGATTCCTTTGATAATTGTTTGCTCAGTAAGTTTTGAAAGTATAGTCAAAGCGAGTCACGTGTACAGGCGACATTTTACCCATGGTTCAGCAGTGAAAGTCTGAAAAGATGATCATGTATAGACATTTTTAATGACTTCGTAAAAATATTGCTCGTGAGGTGCAATGGTGTGAGTTTCATATCAAAACACCTGAACACGTAAAAAGCTCCTCACATGTGGACATATCTCTGGCAACTATGTCGCGCTTGAAAGTCCCAAGAACAGTGCTCTGTCCCGTGTCCGCCCAATAAAAACACGTGCTATCTTTTCCCATCAGTCGGGCACTTCTTCCAACAGCCAATCGGGTCCCTGCATGCTTGTAACGTAGCGGTGGAAATGGGTCCAGCAGCCGTCCTAATGGAGACATAGCCACGCTTGGTTGGAAACTTCTTGGGCTTCTGCTACTTTATCTGTCAGTTGTAGGATGTTCTGACGCCGAAATGTGATTTTCTTGTACAGTTTTACATCATTGTATCTTTTCCCATGTGTGCAGTTTATTGCGAAAAAACTTGTCATCACAAGGTGCACAGCTGACTCGAACTATTTTGAAGAAAATCAAACACCGCCCGTATTGACCACTTAGGCAAAGAGTGGAGTTAATCACGGATCTACGATGCGATTTCACACCGTAGGCTGTTTTTCTCGGTTTGTTAATTGTTTTTGGTTTTTGAGGGGGTGGGTGGGTGGGTGACTGGTTGGTTGGACTACGATCACGATGTGACAGGGAAAGATGAAAAGATCCGTCAACACACTGTTTTGAGTAGATACACGTGGCACGGAGGGATCCTTGCCGACTACCACCATGGTGTCCTGGATTCAATTTCCGGTCGATTTCCTCGCCTGAATTTTTTTCATTTCCCCATAGTTTTGATTTGGCTGTCCTTTCAACAAAGTTTGCCACGTGTGAGGTGGCCTTTAGACTATCTTTGTAACTGTCTACTCTAGGGTGGAAATGTCTACTCTAGGGTGGAAATGTCTACTCAAGGGTGGAAATGTCTACTCTAGGGTGAAAATGTCTACTCTAGGGTGGAAATGTCTACTCTAGGGTGGAAATGTCTACTCTAGGGTGGAAATGTCTACTCTAGGGTGGAAATGTCTACTCTAGGGTGGAAATGTCTACTCTAGGGTGGAAATGTCTACTCTAGGGTGGAAATGTCTACTCTAGGGTGGAAATGCCTACTCAAGGGTGGAAATGTCTTCTCTAGGGTGGAAATGTCTACTCTAGGGTGGAAATGCTAGGGTGGAAATGGATCGCCAAGATACTCGAGAATGAGCAGTGTTGTGTATTTCTGTCAAAATGCATTTATTTAGGGCAAGATTGTTTGGAAGGGTAGCAATCTAAGTTTTTCGTCTGTAGGCAATGTTGAATTGGAAATGTTAGGCAGCTCTCCTGCACTGTAAGGTGATTTAATCTCGTTCAAGTGCACTGGCATGGAACTTTCCCTTACAACAGATGCAAAATTAACATGGGAATTCATGTGGCATAAAAAATTTCACATGCATTGGTACGTGTTGTTTACAATATACCTTAGTTTAGAGAGCAGAAACATGTTTTTAGCGATAGTTTTGCATAAAGAATGTACATGATATTCCCATGTTAAAAATTCACCAACACTTGTGCCAAACACTCTGAGCTCTAAGACTTGCTGAATAACCTCGTTTTCTAGCATAAGGTTTATTGTTGAGGGCTGTCGTTGCTGTTTTAATCTTATAGTTGGGATCATGCATTTGGGTTTTGAGGGATTTATACTCATTCCATTTGATGAACACCAATTTTGTAAGTCTTGAAGGGTAAAATGCAGAGTGGGTTGGATGGAATATATGCTTCTGTCGCTTTGCTGATGATAATGTATTTGATGTTTACGCTGACTTTCCATCACATCTTGAGAAAAGTGATCCATTGACATAGGCGCACTGGCTTCTACTTGCCAGGTATTAAAAAAAATGAAAGGGATGCTGCGGTTTTCGTGGTCAATTAATCAAATGCCCTTTTAAAGTCCAAGAAAATAGTACCAAACAAGTTTGAATTATTTATCACTGACAACCAGGCGTTTGTCAGGTAGGAGTTAGCGCAAGTTGACGAGTGATAAGAACGAAAGCCAGACTGCAGTTGTAAAATAAGTCAAATTGGTCAAGTTACGAGCGAGGGAGAGACAGACAGAGAGAGGGAGAGACAGAGAGAGAGAGAGAGGGAGAGACAGAGGGAGAGACAGAGAGAGAGAAGGAGAGAGAGAGGGAGAGACAGACAGACAGAGGGAGGGAGAGACAGACAGAGAGAGGTTGAGAGAGGGAGAGGCAGACAGAGAGAGGGAGAGGCAGACAGAGAGGTTGAGAGAGGGAGAGGCAGACAGAGAGGTTGAGAGAGGGAGAGGCAGACAGAGAGAGGGAGAGACAGAGAGAGAGAGAGAGGGAGAGACAGAGGGAGAGACAGAGAGAGAGAAGGAGAGAGAGAGGGAGAGACAGACAGACAGAGGGAGGGAGAGACAGACAGAGAGAGGTTGAGAGAGGGAGAGGCAGACAGAGAGAGGGAGAGGCAGACAGAGAGGTTGAGAGAGGGAGAGGCAGACAGAGAGGTTGAGAGAGGGAGAGGCAGACAGAGAGAGGGAGAGGCAGACAGAGAGAGGGAGAGGCAGACAAAGGGAGGGAGAGACAGGCAGAGAGAGAGAGAGAGAGGGAGAGAGAGAGAGGGAGAGACAGACAGACCGAGGGAGAGACAGACAGACCGAGGGAGAGACAGACAGACCGAGGGAGAGACAGACAGAGAGAGGGAAAGACAGACAGAGAGAGAGGGAGAGACAGACAGACCAAGGAGGAGAGACAGACAGAGAGAGGGAAAGACAGACAGAGAGGGAGAGACAGACAGACCGAGGGGGAGAGACAGAGAGAGAGAGAGAAGGAGAGACAGACAGAGGGAGGGAGAGACAGACAGAGGGAGAGGGAGAGGCAGACAGAGAGAGGGAGAGGCAGACAGGGAGGGAGGGAGAGGCAGACAAAGGGAGGGAGAGGCAGACAGAGAGAGGGAGAGGCAGACAGGGAGGGAGGGAGAGGCAGACAGGGAGGGAGGGAGAGGCAGACAGAGAGAGGGAGAGGCAGACAGGGAGGGAGAGGCAGACAGAGAGAGGGAGAGGCAGACAGAGAGAGGGAGAGGCAGACAGAGAGAGGGAGAGGCAGACAGGGAGGGAGGGAGAGGCAGACAGAGAGAGGGAGAGGCAGACAGGGAGAGAGGGAGAGGCAGACAAAGGGAGGGAGAGGCAGACAGAGAGAGGGAGAGGCAGACAGGGAGGGAGAGGCAGACAGAGGGAGGGAGAGGCAGACAGGGAGGGAGAGGCAGACAGAGGGAGGGAGAGGCAGACAGAGAGAGGGAGAGGCAGACAGGGAGGGAGAGGCAGACAGAGGGAGGGAGAGGCAGACAGAGAGAGGGAGAGGCAGACAGAGAGAGGGAGAGGCAGACAGGGAGAGGGAGAGGCAGACAGAGAGAGGGAGAGGCAGACAGAGAGAGGGAGAGGCAGACAGAGGGAGGGAGAGGCAGACAGAGAGAGGGAGAGGCAGACAGAGAGGGAGAGGCAGACAGAGAGGGAGAGGCAGACAGAGAGGGAGAGGCAGACAGAGAGAGGGAGAGGCAGACAGGGAGGGAGGGAGAGGCAGACAGAGAGAGGAGAGGCAGACAGAGGAGAGCAGAGAGGCAGAGAGAGGAGAGGAGGAGAGCAGACAGAGAGGAGGAGAGACAGACAGAGGAGGAGAGACAGACAGAGGGAGGAGAGGCAGACAGAGAGAGAGAGAGGCAGACAGAGAGAGGAGAGGCAGACAGAGAGGAGGGAGAGGCAGACAAAGGAGAGAGAGGCAGACAGAGAGAGGGAGAGGCAGACAGAGAGGGAGAGGCAGACAGAGAGAGAGAGGCAGACAGAGAGGGAGAGGCAGACAGAGAGAGGGAGAGGCAGACAGGAGGAGAGGAGAGGCAGACAGAGAGAAGGAGAGGCAGACAGGCAGACAGAGATAGGGAGAGGCAGACAGGAGGAGGAGAGGCAGACAGAGAGGGAGAGGCAGACAGAGAGAGGAGAGGCAGACAGGAGGAGAGGAGAGGCAGACAGAGGAGGAGAGAGAGGCAGACAGGGAGAGGAGAGGCAGACAAAGGAGGGAGAGGCAGACAGGAGGGAGGGAGAGGCAGACAGAGGGAGGGAGAGGCAGACAGAGGGAGGGAGAGGCAGACAGAGAGAGGGAGAGGCAGACAAAGGGAGGGAGAGGCAGACAGGGAGGGAGGGAGAGGCAGACAGGAGGGAGGGAGAGGCAGACAGGGAGGGAGGGAGAGGCAGACAGAGAGAGGGAGAGGCAGACAGGGAGGGAGGGAGAGGCAGACAGGGAGGGAGGGAGAGGCAGACAGGGAGGGAGGGAGAGGCAGACAGAGAGAGGGAGAGGCAGACAAAGGGAGGGAGAGGCAGACAGGGAGGGAGGGAGAGGCAGACAGAGAGAGGGAGAGGCAGACAGGGAGGGAGGGAGAAGCAGACAGGGAGGGAGGGAGAGGCAGACAGGGAGGGAGAGGCAGACAGAGGGAGGGAGAGGCAGACAGAGAGAGGGAGGGAACGATAGACAGACGGAGAGAGGGAGGGCCGGACAAACATACGGAAAGAGTGAGGGGGGGGGGGACAGACAGAGAGAGTGAGGGGGAGGGACAGAGAGTGAGGGGGAGGAGAGGGGGAGGAGAGAGAGAGAGAGAGAGAGAGGGGGGGGGAGAGAGGGAGAGAGACAGAGATAGAGAGAGAGGGAGGGACAGAGAGAGGGGGAGGAAGGGAGAGACCGGGAGGGGGAGACAGACAGACGGAGACAGGGAGGGAGAGACAGACAGACGGAGAGAGTGGGAGTGAGAGACAGAGAGAGAGAATGGGAGTGAGAGACAGAGAGAGTGGGAGTGAGAGACAGACAGAGAGAGATAGAGAGTGAGAGGGAGAGAGAGAGTGGGAGGAAGGGAGTGAGAGAGTGGGAGGGAGAGACAGACAGAGAGAGAGATAGAGTGGGAGGGAGAGACAGACAGACACAAAGAGAGGGATGGAGAGACAGAGAGAGGGAGGAAGAGACAGACAGAGAGAGACAGAGAGGAAGGGACAGACAGAGACGGAGGGAGACACAGGGAGGGGGAGGGAGAGAGAGGGGGGAGAGACAGACAGAGAGGGAGGGAGAGACAGACAGAGAGGGAGAGATAAAGAGGAAGGGTAAGACAGAGAGAGAGAGGGAGGGAGAGACAGACACACAGAGAGAGGAAGAGAGACAGAGAAAGGGAGGGAGAGAGAGAGAGAGAGAGAGAGAGAGAGAGAGAGAGAGAGAGAGAGAGAGAGAGAGAGGGAAATCTTTTTTGACTTTGACTTTTTATTGTTTTTAGGCCGTCCGCCCATTACAATTTTGCATGAGAGATTACAGATTGACGAGTCATATGATACATAATCAACTGCAGTTTTCCTCACGAGGATTCATAGCATAGTGGATATACATAGCCACATTTCTTAATGTTATCATATTTGTAGTCGACATCGATTGGAAAATATTTATTCCTGGATTCGGATGTTGTCCGAGGAATTGTTTTCGTAAGTCATCATAGTGTGTACATTTTACCAAAAAGTGGTTTTCATCTTCATTTTCTCGACAAAAGGGGCATTTCGGGTCATTGCTCAGTGGAGTAAAACGGTGTCTATTTTTCTTCAGGTTGTTGACACCAAACCTAAATCTTGAATAAGCATCACGAAACTTTTTAATTGTTATAACATGCAGGCACTCTTCTTCTGCGAATAAATTTTTGAACGAAGCGTACCAGCTATATCTTTCACTGGCTTCATTTTCTTTGTGCCATAGTTGGCTATAGCAGTCGCGGAGTCTTTGCTTGACTGCCTAAAGGAAGGATTTTTCATTACCGACTCCGCCATTTAGCCATACATAGGCAAAACCATATCCTAACAAGCAATTTTCAATGAATACTGTCCATTTCCTATTTGGGGAGACATTACAGTTGAGAAGCCAGAGATATGCTTGCTTGGGGAGCTTGCTGTTTGGCATTTTGCACACTTTAAGCCAATATTTTATCGCTCTCGTGCAGGCTGAAAGAGATAAAGGGTACCTTCTCAGGTCCCCGTATAACATGTGATTAGGGGTATAGCTATACAGGCCAAGACTCCTTTTACAGGCAAAAGAATGGGCTTTTTCTACTATGTCTGCATTACTCATGCCCCACATCTCCGCACCGTACAACAGGAGAGATTGCACCTGTGAGACGAATATTTTAAAGAAGACGGTTGTGCTTAAGCTATGCAGACTCCACATTGTCTTCAATACTTGAGCGACTCTTTGCTTCCCCCTGGTTGCTAGGTCTTCCAGATGTACATTAAAAGATAGTCTCGTAGAAAAAGTAAACCCAAGATACTTGTAATTGTTTACGACTTCTAGGTTCATGCCAGCCAGAGTCCATCTTTCTCCCTGTGCTAAATGTCCTCCCTTACGAAAAACCATCACCTTGGTTTTCTGCACGTTAACCTTCAACCCCAATGTGCTGGACGCCTGGGCAAGGTTATTAATTTGGTTTTGTAAACCGCTAGGTGTGGTAGACAGGAGAGCAACGTCATCGGCGAATAACAAGACAAAAATCTCGGGAGTACCGGGTTGTAGCTGGACCCCATGTTTCCCCATTTTCCTCACATGATGAGCTACAACATTTATATACAGGAAGAAAATTAACGGACTCTCTAATGCCCCCTGCTTTACGCCCGCGGGGCATCTGAAAAAATCTGACGTTACACCGTTCCATTTGACGCATGCTTCAACGTTTCGGTACATTGCTTTCAGCATATTTAAGAATTTTGTGGAAAGACCAGAGTTCGCTAGAACCTTCCAGAGTTGTGTCCTATCAACCGAATCGAAGGCCTTCTCGAAGTCGACGAAGGCAACATAGAATTTACCCCTTCCTTCGCCATGGACGTGTTTGAGGACCATACAGTAGAGGGTAAGGACATGGTCGATGGTAGAGTACTGCGTTCTGAAGCCTGCCTGTTCCTGACATACTTTGTCTTCTTCCTCCGTCCAACAACGCAGTCGGCGTGTCAGGATGGAAGCAAAAACCTTGCTAAGTGTGCAAAGTAATGAGATCCCTCTGTAGTTATTCGGGTCCAACCTATCGCCCTTCTTGTACAGGGGAACCACTACAGATCGGGACCATTCAGGAGGGAAGTAGTGGGAGTCATAGAGCGTATTGAATAATTTCGTTAGAAAAGGAGCAATTATATCACCGCCGGCTTTGTAGCATTCGCCTGGAATTTTATCTATCCCTGTCGAGAGAGGGAGGGAGATAGACAGAGGGAGGGAGATAGACAGAGGGAGGGAGGGAGAGACATGGAGGGAGGGAGAGACAGAGGGAGGGAGAGACAGATAGAGGGAGGAAGAGACAGAGAGAGAGAGGGAGGGAGAGACAGAGAGAGGAAGGGAGAGAAAGAGAGGGAGGGAGAGAGAGAAAAAGAGGAAGGGAGAGACAGAGAAAGAGAGGGAGGGAGAGACAGAGAAAGAGAAGGAGGGAGAGAGGGAGGGAGGGACAGACAGAGAGAGGGAGGGACAGACAGAGAGGGAGAGACAGACAGAGAGAGGGAGGGAGAGACAGAGAGAGGGAGGGAGAGACAGAGAGAGAGAGGGAGGGAGAGACACAGAGAGTGGGAGGGAGAGACAATGAGCGAGGGAAGGAGAGACAGAGAGAGAGAGAGAGAGAGAGGGAGACAGACAGGGAGAGAGACAGACAGAGAGGGAGGGAGAGACAGAGAGGGGGAGGGAGAGACAGAGAGGGAGGGAGAGACAGAGAGAGGGAGGGAGAGACAGAGAGGAGGGAGGGAGAGACAGAGAGGGAGGGAGAGACAGAGAGAGAGGGAGGGAGAGACAGAGAGAGAGGGAGGGCGGGAGAGACACAGCGAGAGAGGGAGGGAGAGACAGACAGAGAGAGAGGGAGGGAGAGACAGGGAGGGAGAGACAGAGAGAGAGAGGGGGGGGGGGGAGACAGAGAGAGAGGGGGAGACAGAGACAGAGGGAGGAAGAGACAGAGAGAGGAAGAGACAGAGGGGGGGAGAGAGAGAGAGAGAGAGAGAGAGAGAGAGAGAGAGAGAGAGAGAGAGAGAGAGAGGGAGGGATTGATTGGTTTATTTCGGCTGACGACCCATTGGATACATTGCATATTTACAGGTAATGGTGAATTACAAATTTTAACGTTTTAAAATAACTAATATTAAATGCCTTCGTTTTGTCACGTCTTAAAACAATAGTTTAGCTCTTTGTATTATGTTTGCATTTGAGTCTGAATACTTACATTCAGCCACTTGTGTGCATGATCTTTTGGAAACACGTGCTCGCGCGCACACGCACACGCACACACACACACACACACACACACACACACACACTCATTCACATATCTGTACATATGTCATTCCTTTGATACAACTGTATTCTGTTGTTGCATATTACTTGATGGACAATGCTCCTCTGTTGTTCACTGTAAGTCTATGATGCTACTCGCCGATTGTACCCATCATCCCTGGTAAAAGGCAGTGACGGGCCTTAGCATATTGAGAGAGAGAGGGAGAGGGAGAGAGAGGGAGGGAGAGAGAGAGAGAGAAAGAGAGAGGGAGAGAGAGAGAGAGAGAGAGAGAGAGTGGGTTGGAGAGGGTGAGAGAGAGAGAGAGAGAGAGAGAGAGAGAGAGAGAGAGAGAGAGAGAGAGAGAGAGAGAGAGAGAGAGAGAGAGAGAGAGAGAGAGAGGGAAAGAGGATGCTTAAATAAAAGGATCATTTCCCCCCTACACTCCCACCCCCATGTTTGTGCTTATGCTGACGTCGATTTTCATATATACGAATTTTTTGTAGCAACATGGTCGTGGTACAAAGTTAATCTAAGAATCACAATTATAATCATCGCAAATCCGCGCGTTCGCAAGTCAGGGGAGGCGACTCTTAGTGGCTTGATCTCTGACCGCATTGACAGATAATGCGAGTTAATAAACGTGTTAACAAGTATTGACGTATGTGCCTAAATTATTTTAAATCTAAAAACTAATTGGTGATTTCTGCAAGTGCCATTGAATGCGTGGGAATTTACAACATTTTGGAGTTCGGCCGTCCATTATATATTTCTGCAAATTGTGTGATACCGTTAGCAATTTGATGTAGACGCATATTTTGGTCTAAAAATTTGCAAAATTAAATCCATTTTTGTAAAAAGAGATAGGAGAAAGGAGGGGGCAGAGATGGGGAAGTGTGTGGAGATGGAGATGGATCGAATTTTGTAATCTACTTGGCCTTACATTACAAATCGGTAGAGCACGGCGTCAGTTTGTGAAGTTACTCGATTTCACAAATCGCACAGACGGAGATGGGTCCATTTTTACCTTCAACCCACCAGTGTGATGTATGTGCATGTGTGCACTGAGGACAAAACAGAAAGTACGACTAAGGAAATACGTGTGCCTGGTTTCGTAATGGAGAGGCAATTATTGTTCTTACATTAGCACAGCTTATCTCTGGAACACACACACAAACAAGGAGGGATTGAAACCAAGATTGAGCATAGTTGCATGGAAATGAAAACAAAAATCGATATAGTTTTCAGATGGAAGTAAAAATGCACAATTTTCCAAAAGTTGGGTAACTGTGGTGCAATTCGTATGCTGTGCATATAAGTTATTTTACAGTTTTACCCACGACTAGAGAGAGTGGTGTGTCTGTGTAAATCGTCGTCTGTTGTGCGCACCTCGACTCACTGCATGAGTCACACGCGAAGAAAAAAATCGATTGCGCACATGCCTTTTTCGTTAGAAATCGAATGAGTCCCACGTTTAACCGTAGAAATACATCCGAGCAGAATCTGACAAAGCTCTCCGTGCTGCGCATGCGCTACATCATGATAATAATATATGTAACGATGAATATTCATAGTTTAAATGAAAACGAGGCTTGTGTAGGACAGCCTACTCACTTTGGCTTTGCGCGTGGAGGGGCGAGCATCGCTCCATGCACTGTCTGGGCGAAAAATTTTCTCCACGTCAAGTAAGTGTTGTATACGGGTTTGACACGATGACGCGATCGCACGTTGGTCAGCACCTGTATTCTGTCTGTTGATTTTCGTTGCCTTGCACCCTGCAGATTTCTGCAGGCGACTAGATTTTGCAGCATTCTTGGGGTGAGTTGCTCGTTGTGTTCGCACGAATGAGGCAGCAAACAATGAGAGTTGTGCAGGAAGAGACGTGATCGGTTCGCCTGGCGGGGAGGGAAATTGGAGCCTCTGTAAAGGTTGAAGGTTCTTGTGCAGTGTGCTTTTATATTAAAATGATCTTCGAAGCATAGAAGCTTTGGAAAGGTGGGAGATACTTCATGTTTTGGATCTTCTCCACGGCCAGAATATCGGCAAACAGAATCGAGTGCTGATTGGCCGCACCAGAGGTTGCTGCTGTAACAAAGGAATTCTCGGCGCACATTCGTGACTGTTACAACGAACTCAGCGGTTGCCTTGCCTTTTCTCTTGAACATTTTCTAGCCGACATCTTCTGCTTACCTAGGGGAGATATGTCTTGGCGTGCAAAAAGAGATCTCTCCAGGCGCAAGAACCCCCTCCTTCCCCGCCCCCCCCCCTTCCCCTTTGACAAAAATCCGTTACTTAAAATAGACCAGAGGAAGACTTGTCGCTTGTTGACGATTTTGCATGACAAATACCCTCCTCACCTCCCCCTTTTCCCCTCCCCCCCTCCCCCTCTCCCCCCCTCCCCCTCTCCCCCCCTCCCCCTCTCCCCCCCTCCCCCTCTCCCCCCTCTCCCCCCTCCCTCCCTCCACCCCTCCCCCACTACCCCCCCCCCCCCCTCCACCCCCACCCATATGCCCAGCTCAGCTTTAGTTTGCTGTTAGTAAGAACAAAGAAGCTGCAAGTCTGGACCTAACCAATAAGCTGGGGGGGAAAGATGCACTGATGTTGCAGTTAACTTCTCAGCTGCATCACTGCTTCCATTCAATACTTTTTACCTAATTGTGAAAAGTTCATGTAAGTGCAGTTGTTGGTAGGATGTAAACACTCCAGCACACACTATTTACCTTTTTCTGTGCAGTTCACAAGTAGATTTGCTCACAGCTTGACATTTGCTCAGTTTTACTTGGGACACACGTAATTCTTGGCAGGAAAGTGGTTACTGCTGCAAGGGGGAAATATAACTTTTGGAGGGAGATTTGTATGATTCATCAAAGATGTGGGATGGCCTGACTTGAACAACAATATACATCCAGATGACAGGCATCAGCTGCAGGGATGCAATTGCCATCTACTTGTACACCTGGAGGTCTTGTGTTTTCTTCCCATGTGTGAATTTCAAGGTTTGTGTTGTAGTGCTGTGCGTGTAGATTATTTGGAGAAACTTTGGGTCGGTTCATAGCAGTGTATAAGCTGGAATATTGAACTGTCATTAGTTCCCTTGCACTGGCTAGGTATGTTCTTTTTGTGCCTCTGCATTTCCTCCACTTGTCAGGCAAGGAGTGTGTCACCAGCCCAGTGCCTTAACTATTGTCAAAGGCTTTAGTTCTGGTAGATCAGTGTGTGTTTGCATTTGTATGTCTACTGAAATTCTATCTTTTAAATTTTTGTTCACATTCTCCATCTTTTATTATGTTTATTTTCATCTCTTCTAACTCTCTCCATTCCTTAATCAGTTAATGTTTGTTTGCATTTGTATGCATGCATATGTGTAGTCATTTAATGCAAATTGACTGCAATTATTTCTTCACTCTCTCATCCTACTATTCTTCTTTCCATTTTTTCTCACTCACCTCACTGACAATCATGTTTGCATTTGCATGCAGGTATGTGTGTGATGCATGTTGACTGCAGTTTTCTTTTAAAGTCCTGTTCACTTTCTCCTACTATTTTTCATTTCCTTCCCTTCGCTCACCTCACTCTCAAGTCTGAACCTGAAGTGTTGACCTGTGCACCTCTGAACTTTGCTCCTAGCATGTTTGCATCTAATGTTGATTTTGCCTGAGCTCAGGTTGCTGGAATTTCTGCAACAATCTGAATCATCTCCAAAACAAGTCTTATCACATGACAGCCAAGTTTTCACTTGATGAATTTACTTATACTGATTATCTTGTTTTCAATGTATGATGACAAGGGAGAGAGAAATCTCTCTCTCTCTCTCTCTCTCTCTCTCTCTCTCTCTCTCTCTCTCTCTCTCTCTCTCTCTCTCTCTCTCTCTCTCTCAAATGCATTGTTTGAATTTTTAGGTCTTGAAATTTATGCTGATTTCATCACCACTGTCTATGAAAAATATGAAGGGAAAACAGGTTTCAACTTTACCTGTGCATGCTGCTAGTAAAGAGGATTTCTGTCAACTTGGAGCATGGAAATTCCTCCCTGATTCATGGAGGATTTAGACTAAGCCATTTAGTGTCTGTACCTCACCCTGTTTAACAGGATTAATAGCACTGTAGACTTTGAATAAGCAATAATCTTCTCAAGGTATGAAAGGGTCAAAAGACTTTTGTGGAATATTTCTTCAGAAGGGGAGAGAGAGAGAGGGGGGCTTATCAAGAACATCTACTCAGGACTCCACTCTACAGAATGCAGTATCCAACTTTTCTTTTGTTAATAGATTTGACTCCCATGATAATCTACATGGAGAGAGAGAGAGAGAGAGAGAGAGAGAGAGAGAGAGAGAGAGAGAGAGAGAGAGAGAGAGAGAGAGAGAGAGAGAATCTCACCAATAGTCTGGCACAGCTTGCAGTAGGTTTTAGCTGCACAGGTAGTGAGTGACCAGGGAAACGGGAAACACAAACTGGCGGGACACAACATCTGATTGACTACGTTTTTGCGAGTTTTTTTCTTTCGAATCGTCAAATTCTGTTGTCATTCTATGTATGAATCACTGCGAATTCACTGAAAATTAACCAAGATCGCTTGCCAGTCAAGATGCTGTTGCTTGCAAGCTTGTAGAGTCCGGCAGCTTGGCTGTCTTTCCACTCCCGTCTTCATGGACGAGTCCAATAGTGTGGCCCGTTTTGGGAAGCTTTTTCAGTGCGCGCTCTTTTAGCTAGGTGCTTTATTCGAAAACCAAAGGTTTGTTTGTTTATTTGTTTACAAACAAACATCTAATCGAAGTCACAACAGTCACATGAGCTGCGTTTCACGTAATTCTCGCTGAAGAAGCAACTTTTCCGACCTGGAAGGCTGCTAGAAATGACTGGCTTACCACAATGCAACTCGTGTGGAAGGTCGAGGATGTGTTCTGCCTGATTTGATTGAGAGAAGTTCGTTAAATGTCAGCAATTGACAATTTTGACAAGACTAGTCACTGACTTCTCGGAGGTCCAGCCTGCCACATCTGCACATAGCAGCAGCCGGGAGGAGATCTAAGTTTGGAAAACGCTTCGCTGATTTCCGCTCCAGCGATTACTCATGACTCAGTTTCCACTACAAACCTCAGCGCAAAAGCTGCTAATGCAGTGAAGACAGTTCGATTGCATGTGTGCAACTGCCTAGCCCGTCATTTGAGCCGTCTTAACAGGATTGTCTGTCTGTCTGTCTGTCTGTCTGTCTGTCTGTCTGTCTGTCTGTCTGTCTGTCTGTCTGTGTGTCTGTGTGTCTGTCTGTCTGTCTGTGTGTCTGTCTGTCTGTGTGTCTGTCAGTCTGTCTGTCAGTCTGTCTGTCTGTGTGTGTGTGTGTGTGTGTGTGTGTGTGTGTGTGTGTGTGTGTGTGTGTGTGTGTGTGTGTGTGTCTGTCTGTCTGTCTGTCTCTGTCTGTCTGTCTGTTTGATCTCTCCCCAACCCCAACCCCCCTTCCCCCCAAAAAAACAACCAAAAAACCACAACAAAACAAAAGAAAACAAAACACCAAACACTGAGGACGTCATTTCGAGGGAGGCACTGGCATTAGGATTTTAACTAGAAAGCACTCCTCCAAGACTTGCTACGGTCAAGCGTCGTCAGCAGTAAGGTCACGAGAGCGTACAACACCAAGTTCCCGTTCAGTCTGTGTTGGCGCTTTCTTCGTTCTGGTGACGGAAGCACATGTATGCTAGAGGCCGAAGTGTAGACGGTTAGCGGATTGCCATATCCGCTAGCACTTCAGTCTATAGTTGGCTTCAGAGAGGACCACGCTAGTCAAGTCTGGTGTTGAGATTTGACGTAGGAGTGCTGACAAGAGCATTGTCTTTAATGGCAGATCATGAAACCGAGATCCAGACAGCTGTTTCGTTGAAGTTCCGTCTTGTTTATTCTTTGGAGAATGGATCTAGGGAAGAGTTAACGTCGCGGATGGCCCAGAAATGTTTATCCGTTGTGCCGGCACCAAGGAAACTCTTCCAATGGTCAACCCAACACCCTGCCAACTTGCCTGTTTGTCTGCCTCCTTGCTTGCTTTCTTGCCTAACTGCCTGCCTACCTGTCTTTATTTCTGTCTGTCTGCCTGCCTGTCTTTATTTCTGTCTGTCTGCCTGCCTGCCTGTTTATGCCTTCCTGTCTGCCTGTTTATGCCTTCCTGTCTGTCTGCCTTCCTGTCTGTCTGCCTTCCTGTCTGACTGCCTTCCTGCCTGACTGCCTTCCTGCTTGTCTGCCTTCCTGCCGGTGTTTGCCTGCCTGCCTGTGCCTGTCTTCCTTCATGTGTCTGCCTTCCTTCCTGTGTCTGCCTTCCTTCCTGTGTCTGCCCGTCTGCCTGCCTGTGCATGCCTGTGCCTGCCTGCCTGCCTGCCTCTGCCTGCCTGCCTGTGTCTGCCTTCCTGCTTGTGTCTGCCTGCCTGCCTTGCCTGCCTGCCTTGTCTGCCTGCCTGCCTGCATATGTCTGTCAGCCTGTCTGCCTGTTTTCTGTCAATGCGTCTATCTGCCCGTCTGCGGTTTTTTTGGTCTGATTGCTTGCACGTCATGTCTGCGTGGATGTCTGCCTATGTGCTTGTCTACCTCTGCGTTTGCGTGCCTGTGTGCTTGTCTCCCTGCCTGCATGTGTGCATGTCTTCTAACCTGTCTTCCTGCTTATCTGCCTTTCGTCCTCCATGCCTGTTCGAATTCCTGCCTGTCTGCCTTCCTGACCTCAACCATCCACCCCACCCCCCACCCAAACCCCCCCCCCCCCCCCCGCCTCTCTCCTCTCTCTCTCTCTCTCTCCTTCTCTCTCTCTCTCTCTCTCTCTCTCTCTCTCTCTCTCTCTCTCTCTCTCTCTCTCTCTCTCCCTCCCTCCCTCCCTCCCTCCCTCCCTCCCTCGTTCCCTCTTACTCATACTCTTCCCCCCCCCCCCCTAGCTCCCCCCCCCCTCTCTCCCTCTCTCTCTCTCTCTCTCTCTCTCTCTCTCTCTCTCTCTCTCTCTCTCTCTCTCTCTCTCTCTCTCTCTCACTCTCTCTCTATCTATCTCTCTCACCACACTTGAATATTTTGCCTCAAGGGCTGAATGTGAGAGAGGCACTACTGCCTAATTCACTACCCTTGTAAGATAAAGTTCGTTTGTTCGTTCTCTCTCTCTCTCTCTCTCTCTCTCTCTCTCTCTCTCTCTCTCGCTCGCTCGCTAGCTGCCTTTGTCTTCCCACTCTGCTGGAGACGTGAGGACTCACCTACTGGGTGAGTCATGCCGGCTTTGCTCAGCGCCTCCTGGAACAAGGGGCGGCAGCAGCAGCAGCAAAGGGATGTCTGCAGAGTTCTGCAGGCAGGCGCGTGGCTTGGGTTTTGAATCCCAGAACATGACTCACCTAACCTAGGAGAGTTCCTTAGACTAATTAGAATTCGTCAGAGATAACCGATCCTTGAATGACTGTCGTTGTTGTGGCACCGTTTTTCTTCAAGATGGTTTTGGGCCATCATTATGCTAAATTCGTGTCTGGGAAGCGTTGCTTGAATTGAAGACATTGTGTGGATAACACACCAGAGAGGAAATTCGACCTGTCTCGTAATTAGTGCTGGTGTGTTCGTTATTCTGTCACTGTCTTTCCATGTTTCCCACCCCTTCCACTTCTGCTCTCTAGCAGGGAACCCTGTGAAGCACTAGGGCTGATGTGTCCCTGTGTGTCAGTAGCTGTCTCTGCTTTTTTTCTTTGTGGTGTGCATGTATGATGCCTTCCTGCGTTCCTCTTTTTCTACCTCCCTCCCACCCACCCCCACCCACATCCAAACCCCCTTCTGTTGAATTACGAGAGGAGATAGGAAAGAGCAAGTGTACGTTTGCAGTGAGACAGATTGACGGGAGAAGCTCACAGAAGTGCCCTTTCTTTGTCCCGACAGTGGCTCAGTCGAGTCAAGGGATCATGGCCACATACGCGTCAGAGTATTGATCTTATTCCGTCTGGGTCAGTGCGTGCGGTACGAGCGAGAAAGCGCAGCGCTCCAGAGGTATGTGTGTCTGTGTTCGAAGTGGATATTTTTTTTTCAACCCTTGGGTCCTCCACCACCACCAAACCTCCATAGCAAGGCCTGACGCTGGCTCGTTTGTCGTCCTCATTAATTTCCTCCAGTATTGCCATTGATTTTTGAGTCGGTGTGAATCACAGCGTGCTTTTGTCCTGTCTGCATCTGTCTTTTGTCCCACAGTCGTGGCTGTTGCGGCCGTCTTTGTGTTTGAGTGTTCGTGCCCGCCTTGCTCTCTCTCTCTCTCTCTCTCTCTCTCTCTCTCTCTCTCTCTCTCTCTCTCTCTCTCTCTCTCTGTGCAGGCAGATGCTAGAGAGCAGGCTTGAGGTAAATGGCAGCCTTCCTTCAACATTTTCCACCGCGTCCAGAAACGGGTGATGTGGTTTTTGGCTGGGAGCTCTAGTTGCAAGTGTGACTTTTCCGTGGGGAAGCTCTCCAGATGTTCTTCTCTGGGTCTCTTCTGAGATAGCATTGTCTAAGCTCCAAACTGTCTGGCTGCCGAATTATTCTGCCCTTTTCGCTGCATTCCATCTTCAGGGGCTCAGTGGAACATCACCACCCCCAACCCCCTCCCTAGCTCTCTTGTCCTCCTCTTCCTCCACATCCTGCCTCTCTCTCTCTACACTCCTATGCATACTCCTACCCATCTCCTCTCCCAACTTACCCACTGCTCTCACCCAGTACCCCCTCCTTTCCCAACTAAATACCCCCCCCCCCCCCCCCCCCCGTCCCATCCCTCCATGTCAACCCCCTATTCTTAGCTCCCCCCTTCCTCTACCTCTCCTTTCCAGGTTCAGCAGATGCTTGTACTGTGCTGTGTATATTTGGATAACTTTCTAGTCTGCAGCGTGTGAGTTCTTGTGCAGAATGTTATTCTATCCGCTTGTTTTGGAGCCAGGTCATCCACAGCTTCAATGTTAGTTTTCTCTCCTTGCTTGACTTGCACATTAAACTTGAAGAGTGGGCTGACTGCACTGTAACTTTCACTTCCTGGATCACCTGAAGTCCTTTGATTGCAGTTCATGCGGTGCAAAGAAAACAAACTGAGACTTGCATTGTCATAATGACAGTGATGAGATAGACCCTTGAAAAGCAGACTTGCATTGTCATAATGACAGTGATGAGATAGACCCTTGAAAAGCAGACTGCATTGTCATAATGACAGTGATGAGATAGACCCTTGAAAAGCAGACTGCACTGTCATAATGACAGTGATGAGATAGACCCTTGAAAAGCAGACTGCATTGTCATAATGACAGTGATGAGATAGACCCTTGAAAAGCAGACTGCACTGTCATAATGACAGTGATGAGATAGACCCTTGAAAAGCAGACTGCACTGTCATAATGACAGTGATGAGATAGACCCTTGAAAAGCAGACTGCACTGTCATAATGACAGTGATGAGATAGACCCTTGAAAAGCAGACTGCACTGTCATAATGACAGTGATGAGATAGACCCTTGAAAAGCAGACTGCGCTGTCATAATGACAGTGATGAGATAGACCCTTGAAAAGCAGACTGCATTGTCATAATGACAGTGATGAGATAGACCCTTGAAAAGCAGACTGCACTGTCATAATGACAGTGATGAGATAGACCCTTGAAAAGCAGACTGCACTGTCATAATGACAGTGAAGAAATAGACCCTTGAAAAGCAGACTGCATTGTCATAATGACAGTGATGAGATAGACCCTTGAAAAGCAGACTGCATTGTCATAATGACAGTGATGAGATAGACCCTTGAAAAGCAGACTGCATTGTCATAATGACAGTGATGAGATAGACCCTTGAAAAGCAGACTGCATTGTCATAACGACAGTGATGAGATAGACCCTTGAAAAGCAGACTGCATTGTCATAATGACAGTGATGAGATAGACCCTTGAAAAGCAGACTGCATTGTCATAATGACAGTGATGAGATAGACCCTTGAAAAGCAGACTGCATTGTCATAATGACAGTGATGAGATAGACCCTTGAAAAGCAGACTGCATTGTCATAATGACAGTGATGAGATAGACCCTTGAAAAGCAGACTGCACTGTCATAATGACAGTGATGAGATAGACCCTTGAAAAGCAGACTGCATGGTCATAATGACAGTGATGAGATAGACCCTTGAAAAGCAGACTGCACTGTCATAATGACAGTGATGAGATAGACCCTTGAAAAGCAGACTGCGCTGTCATAATGACAGTGATGAGATAGACCCTTGAAAAGCAGACTGCAAGGTCACAGGGGCAGAAAGCACTAGAAGTAGAACATGTGTTTGTTTCATTAGTTGCATTGAGGGACTGTCACATAGTGAACTTTTTATTCCAAAAAGCTGTGAACGCAAGAGCCAAAGCATGCCAACTATGACTGCTTATGGGGAAGATCTAATTTTGTTTAATCGTGTGTAAAAACTGCAACCTTTGTCATGTTCATGAAATCAGTAAGATATTGGCAGCTTGTTTTGAGTGAATTTTCTTCTCTTTCATCCAAATCCCCTTCTCCCTTCCATCCCCTACCTGCTCTATCTCTCATCACTCCCCCTTCCTATTTTCCTCCCCTTCTCATCTCCTTCCATTCTCCTTTCCGTCTCCCTCCACCTCCCCTCTCCTCCCCTCCCCCTTCCCCCCAAAAAAAGTAAATTAAAAAATGGTCAGCCTCAATCCTGAGGAGTCTGTAAGACGATGTTTCCACACTCCCGTGATGTGCAGTCTGCTGGTAGAAACTGCTGAGACGCCGTGTGTCTATAGAAGTCGACAATGTTGTGCATTGAACAATGTGTTTGGAAAACAGGCGTGTGCGACAGCTTGCATCACTCCTATACGTGGATACTTGTACGTGCACATGCGCTAGTGCATGTGCATGTGTGTGCATGAGATTTGCACTTTCGTTGGAGTATTTGCGTGCATATGCTTGTTTGTGTGAAGGTATGCATGTGGGGGAATGGGGTTGTGTGTGTATGTGTGTGTGTGTGTGAGAGAGAGAGGGGGGAGGGGATGGGGAGAGGATGAGAGTGTAGAAGAGATTGGAGTGAGGGAGTAGGCACACACACGCAGGTACAAGAAAAATGGTCACAGAAGTGAGAGAGTAGATGAGCCTAGATGAAGACAAGTGCATGGGCAGATGGGAGGGGATGTGAGGGAGTGAATCAAACAGACTTGCAATTAGTAGGTAAACATGTTAATGAAAGCATGCTGACACGAGTGTACCACAAGATTGCTTTTGAGATTCAGGCAGACTCAGTTGTGTAGAGTCACCTCAACTTATGAGACTGTGTGGCCTTGCTTAGTCAAGACTGAAGCTGCCTTCTGTCCACTAAGCCTGACTCATCACCTAGCCTGTGCTGTCTGTGCTGCACTGGGACTAGGTCAGTTTATAGGTGTGTTCACAAGGGGGAATTCCACACTGCGCTGGCAGGTCAAGCTCTGTCCCTATTGGCTGTTGGCTGTCACTTGTTGTTTCTCATGGAATTTATTTGTGTAGGTGACTAACATGTTGGGTCTCTCTAGTGTGTTGGATGGGGTTGAGTCATTATTTTACGATTTGAACAGAATGTGCATGCAGTGTTTTTTTGTCCTTTTCTCTGACTCTACCATTATGTCCTGTCATTCAACACCAGTGTAATGTTTTAATTCTTGTCCTCAAAAGGTTTATCCCTCTGTCCATCCATCTGTTCTTCTGCCTGTCTGTCTGTGTCTCCTCCTCCTCCTCCTCCTCCTCCTCCTCCTCCTCCTCCTCCTCCTCCTCCTCCTCCTCCTCCTCCTCCTCCTCCTCCTCCTCCCCCTCCTCCTCCTGCAATGCAGTCATCATGAGCACACTGGGATGAGGAAGGAACGAACGTGACTGGACCCTGACACAGAGAATGAAGACATGTCACCCAATATAACTGGGTGTTGTTCATTTGCCTACCAGGAGGCTAATTGAAAGATAGTCTTCAGTGTAGGCTTGACCTCATGGAGTAGTCAACAGCTACAGTGTTTATGACTGTCAAACATGTTGTACACTTACTGGTATTGATACACCAATTTTTGACTCACATGCGAAGCAAAAGTGAGTCTATGTACTGAGCCGTGTCGTCCGTCCGTCCGGGCGTCCGTCCGGGCGTCCGTCCGGGCGTCCGTCCGGGCGTCCGTAAAAAACTTAAACGTTGGATTTTTCTCGGAGACTATTAAGTCTATCAACACCAAATGTGGCATGATGGTGTATGATGACAAGGCCTCAAAAAACATACATAGTGACTTGACCTTGCTTCAAGGTCAAGGTCACAGGAGCCATAAATGTGGTCTCAAAAACAGTCATTTTTCACATTTTCCCAATTTTCTCCCACGTTATTGAGAATGGCGACCTTAGCTACAAGTGGTATATAGGTCAAAGCAAGCCCTATCTTTTGATACCAGTTTGGTTGACCTTGCTTCAAGGTCAAGGTCACAGGAGCTCTTCAAAGTTGGATTGTATACATATTTTGAAGTGACCTTGACCCTGAACTATGGAAGATAACTGTTTCAAACTTAATAATTATGTGGGGCACATGTTATACTTTCATCATGAGACACATTTGGTCACATATCATCAAGGTCAAGGTCACTTTGACCCTTATGAAATGTGACCAAAATGGAGTAGTGAACCACTAAAAGTGACTATATCTCATGGTAGAAAGTGCCAATAAGCACCATTGTGCTTCCTATGTCTTGAATTAACAGCTTTGTGTTGCATGACCTTGGATGACCTTGACCTTGGGTCAAGGTCACTTGTTTTTTTTGGTAGGAAAAAAATGTGTAAATCATTTCTTAGTGTATGATGTCATTGCTAGGTTTAGTTGTTTGACCTTGACCTTGAAGGTCACCTGAAGGTCAAGGTCATATAAAGGTCAAGGTCAAGCATGTGAGTCGTATGGGCTTTGCCCTTCTTGTTATGTATGTCTTTGCCCCTTTAAAAGTTTTGCATTTATAATTTACCACATGTTGTGTGTGTGCGTGTGTGTGCGTGCGCGCGTGCATTTGTGTGTGTGTGTGTGCATTTGTGTGTGTGTGTGTGTGTGTGCATGAATTTGTGTGTGTGTGTGTGCTTGCACATGTATGCATGTGTGTGTGAGACTGTGAATGCTCTTACATGCACATGCAAACTTTCATATATGTATGTCAATGTGTGTTGTATTCCTACAGATCTCTCCTTCCCCCGCCTCATGACCACTCTTGTCTTGTTGTTTCCAGCACAGATGCTGACTCTGGTGCTGTTTGTGGGGTTCCCTCATCTGTAGCCCTGCCCTCCTGGAGTGAAGCATCTATTCCTGCTTCTCTGGCAAGTCCCAGTCGTTTTTGGGGGAGAAACCTTAAATTTCCCCTGCATACTCTCCTTCCTTCTGCACTTCTTCCTCCTGCTACAACTGCTCCTGGCACCACTGCTCTCAATATTGCCCCACCTGCTGCAGGTGGACCCTACCGTCTTCAAGACTATGCACGACAGCCAAGACCACCGATATCTGCTGACTACATAAGTAACAGCAGCCAAAGTGCTGGCAGCCTGGCTGCTGGCGCACTGGAGAGATTTCCTTCTGACACATCAAAAGACCCTTTTCCCTCAAACCTCCCAAGAACACCAACTGAAAGGATGTCGTCTTCATCACCAACCTGCAGTGACAACCACACCGCTGCTTCTTTCTCAGACACCGAAATGGAGTCCTGCATTCAGCCTCAGATGAATGAAGATGCCAGTGCTATCTGCTCTATCTGCAATAATGTATTCCATCAACCCCGGGTTTTGGATTGTCTTCACATATTTTGCCACAACTGCCTTCTGAGCCACTACCCCAATGAAGGCATTCGAGGCACCCTTGCTTGTCCTCGGTGTGAGTTTCCCACCAACCTCACCCAGGTCTCCGACCTCAAGCCTGCCACCCTGATGGCCAAGTACATTGCCTGCAACAGCAACACATTCAGGCCTGAATGCTGCACTTGCAATGGAAACTACAAGAAGCCAATCAAAGCCTACTGTGTGAATTGCATTGGCTGTGTGTGTTCAACTTGCTTTGACCATCACTTAACCATGGAGTATCTGAAGCCCCACAACATCATTTCAATTGAGCACATGACTAAGGAAAACACCAAGAACATCAAAAGCATCTGCCCTACACACAACATTCCCATGAAATTCTACTGCCGAAACTGCGCTGAGGCAGTTTGCCCTCAGTGCATGGAATCACAGCGCATCCACTCTCATTTCAACACTACCTGCTGCTACTTAGATGATGAAGCAGAATACAATCTGATGTACCTTCAGGGTAGCTGTTCTCAAATACTGGTTGACAAAAGTGTGGAATTGGTGCAGTGTGATAAAAAGACAGATCTGGCCCTTGCACACCTGCATGAGACTTATTCAGCAGCCACGGAGAGAATCAAGCAGAACTTTGATTGGTTGTACAGGGAATGGAGCAACATGAAACAAGAACTGCTGAACTCTGCACAGCAGCAATATGCTCAAAAGGCAAAGGAGCTTCAGGGCATCAAGCTTCGGAGTCTACAATGCGGCAGGCAGATCTCTGTCCTTCAACAAACTATCAGCCTTCTACCCTTTGCCAGCTCAGAGGAAATCATTGCCACTCGACCTGGTGTTGATGAAAGACATCAGTCACTGATCAATTCCATGCCAGAAGCACCTTCTACCGAGAAGTTTACCATGACCTTTGTTCCTGACCAGAACCTGATGAACAGCCTCAGAACAGGCTCTCTTGGACAGCTGACAGTTGGAACAGCCCAGTCCTCCCCAACTGGCCAAATCCAGGGCAGCTCGATCCATGACTACAGAGCCCATGTCCAGGTGAATAATTCCAGTACCAACAGAGCCAACTCCAACATCTGGGAGCCTCAACCACTGGCGCAGACGCAGTATTTTGACCCCACCGAAAGCGAGAACCTCTACACCCAATGGTCAAATGGAACAGACAACATGGAACACTTGCATGGCTCATCCAATTTTGAACCTACTCGCGATCTCGTATCCAGAGGCGTCCCTACTGCACCTCCTCGGTCCAACATTCGTCGTAATAAGATGACGTATGCCCATCGGTTTGGGGAATATGGTGCAGGCGAGTGTCAGTTCACTGAGCCAAGTGGTGTTGCTGTCAACGCTCACAATCAAATCATTGTTGCCGACACCAACAATCACCGCATTCAGGTCTTCGACTCTGTTGGAAACTACATGTACCAGTTTGGTGAGCTTGGGAAGAAGGAAAACCAGCTTCTGTACCCGAACCGAGTCACCATCATGCCTGGAACTCAACACCTTGTCGTGACGGAGAGAAGTCCCACTCACCAGGTCCAGATCTATGACCAGTATGGCAACTTCCTGCGGAAGTTTGGAGCCAATATTTTGCAGCATCCTCGTGGAGTCTGCGTTGACCATGAGAACAACATCATCATCGTGGAATGCAAGGTGATGCGAGTGATCATCTTTGACTTGCAAGGAAATGTCCTGAACAAGTTTGGATGCTCCAGGTACCTGCAATTCCCCAACAGTGTCGCAGCGAACGACAGGAGGGAAATCTTCATTTCGGACAACAGAGCTCACTGCGTGAAAGTCTTCAACTACAGCGGAGATTTCCTTCGTCAGATTGGCAGGGAGGGTTTCACCAACTACCCAATTGGCGTCGGAATTGACAGCCAGGGACGTGTGATCGTCGCAGACAATCACAACAACTTCAACGTCACCATCTTCGCCCAGGATGGGAGCTTCATCGCTGCCTATGAGAGCAAGGTCAAGCACGCTCAATGCTACGATGTGGCCCTGATGGAACCAAATTCCATCGTTCTTGCCAGCAAGGACTACAAGATTTATGTGTACCGCTGGGGGGAGTAACTTTCTCTGGCGTCTGTCACTAGGGGAGCCTTCCTGCCCAACATTCTCCTTTGCCGTCAGATGGCAGTGTAAAGGCTGGAAGCCCTACCAAGGGATGAAAGAAACCCAGCCCTTGACTGCATGAAATTTTCGAAACCAATCATCCATTTCCATGTTTTTGACTATGAGTGTAAAGCTATGAACACTATCATCTCTTTTTGTAGATTTGTCTTGAAAGACTGTGACAGTGTAAGTTGAAAGAGACTTGTTCCATCAGGAGTTCAGGAAACCATCATGACAACCCATCGCCACCCTTTCCCCCACACCCTACTCCTTCCCCACAACACCCTACTCCTTCCCCCATTGTTCCTTGCCTCAAATGAATCAATGGAACTAGTGGATGAGCCACATTTGCTTTTGTGGAACAAGGATTATGTTAGTCTAAGTTTCCACCTTAGTTTTTGCTATAGAGAGGAACCAAAGTCAGTGGCCAACTTTTTGCAAGAGCCTCTGCTCTTTTCGTGGTGCTGGATGATCTTCATTGGTTGTAAGACTAAGTGCAAGATCTATCAACTCGGGAATGAGAAAGTGAGCTGTTATTTTTGTCATATGAATTTTTAGTGTGTTTTATCTTTTGGGACTTTTCCTTTTGCAAGATCTTATGCAGTTTGATACCATTATTGTGCACCAAACTGATGAACCTGTCAAGCTAGTCTTGCCTTTTTTAAGCTGTCTGCCTCAAGCCAACCGTCTGTCAAGATTCCCAAACAAATCTTTGCTTTCTGCCTTAATTATTCATGTGAACACAAACCATGGACTGTCACTTTAAGCTGTACCCTTGCTGCCTCATGCAGAGACTGGTGCGTTGTGCTGTGTCCTGCATCCTTGTTGATGGTCTGCAGTGTGTGACTTGTGGTTTGCAGGGATAACTTGCCTTTGCCCTCTCTCTGCATGAAACAAAAAATCTACACAAGTAAACCTTTGACTGTCTTCCTGCTGTGCTGGTATGTGCACTATGAACTTTCCTCCCTGCAATCTCTTTGGCTGGCCAGACTCAGGTCTGCCAGTGCTGGGCAGTTTTGTTCCATGGATGAAAAATCTGGGACAGCTGCCACATGGACAATCATGATTGAACATTGTCTCCACCTGCTTACTCATCTGCTACAAACATTTTTGAACTGGAACTTTAATTGTGCAGTAATTGCAGTCTGTATGCTTCAGGATTGTTTTTTTACTTGTTTTGTTGGACTTGTGTACAAATGTGTAGCCAAACTTGAGCTGTCCTACAGAAGAGTCCTAGCATCAGCATGAGACATTTCATCTGTTGTAATGGATCCCTGTGGAATTCTTAAATTTCTTAACGACTTCTTGTCCCTTGCATTGTATTATCTGATTCCAGTTCTTGCCTTAAGGTGGATGGATACCCATGACTCATACCACATGTTTGTCCCTGCATCAGTAAATCCATGGTGCTCCTGGGAGCCCTCTGCAAGCTGTGCATAACGTCTCATAAATGCTGCAACCTTTTGATTTTTACATAACTTATTGAATGCATATATTGGTGTGGTGTTGCAGTAGATATGTTTATCCTTTCCATCTGAAGATGGGTTGTTCTTTTTGTTGATTTTTAGTTACGCTGTGTGATGATATGTTGTATGGCGTTTGCAATGAATCACAGCTGTACAGAATGTTTGTAGGCTTTTTTGTTTTCTCTTGACATAATACATGATGCTGCACCCTTTTTTCCTTGGTGTGTTTTTTGTTATAGCAAATAGTGTACATTAGTACCAATGAAAAATCTCTGAGCCAAAAGCTTAGAGATTTGTGAAATGAAGCATTACACCTGGATTGATGTGTTAAAAAGTTTACATAAGAGATTTTGTGCATTAATATTATTGTTTGTTTGCTGTGGTCAGTTTTACTTTTGAACTTCAGCACTGGCTGTGGGTGTTTTTTCATTGTTAACAAATTGCATTTTATTCTCATAGTAGTCATGTTATCTAGTCGTCCAGTAGTTGGCTTAGATTATTTATCCTTTGATTTCTAGAGGTTCTTGTACAGTTGACAGGATCTTTACCTGCAGGTGAATCAAATGTGACTGCATACAAATGCTTTGTGATTCACCTGATGTTGAAAGTTTTTGATAGATGTGAACAAGTAACCTGCCATACTTTTGTTTGGACATCATTTAGTGTTGTGAGGTTGTAATCTGATATTTATTAGTTACTAGTTAGACATTTGTTGCTGTTTGCCCAAACAAAAGATTAAGTACTGCAAAAAGGTGTTTTGCTTAAATTTGTTTATTAATTTTTTTAAATCTACCTCGATGGATAATTTGCCCATGACAGGTCATGCTGATGAGGCCTAGTGCAATTCACATTGATATTGTTTGACTCATGGTTTGGTTTGTTCATTGTCAATAGGACGTATTCAGTCTTTGATGATGTGCAGTGAACCTTGTCCAGTGGTTATGCTATTACACATTGCTCCTTGATGAAAATAGCATTCATGTTGAAGAAAAACACCTGTGTTTGTTTCAGTAGTGTGTGACCAATAGAACATCTGCAAATGTTACATCATTGTTGTTTGATATTTTATGATGTCGGATGTTGAAGCAACATTTGTGCTTTCCCCACTTACAAGACATGAGTCGACCACAGACCAACGATGTGTATGATGGTTAATGTGTTGCTTGCCTTGGCTTGATTCCAGCCCAGAAACTCAACCAAGAAGCTCTGTTTTTCATGTCATTATCATCATCACACATTAGCTATGAGAGTGGCGACTGTACATCAAAACATTTTTGAGTTGTGAATCACCTGTATGCTGTTGTTAGGACTGAAAACAGTGTAGTCTTGTTGTTCACCATCTGCAGTATCTTGCTGTATTGCCTCACAGCATTACTCCCTGTTCACAGTGGAGGTGGCACATCAGGGTTTTGCCTCTCGTAGGTGGAATGATCAGTGCTTACTTGATGGAGCGCCTTTCCCAGTGACATCTGGACAGGAAGCAAGGTGTCTTGTGGTCAGTGAAAGTTCTGTACAAATGATCAAAGTCAAATCAATTTTATGAAGATTTTTACAGTGGTGTTTGAAGGAACATTTTAAAGACAAGCTTGTTCTCTAAATTTTTAATGTTGGTAATTGCACTAATGAATGTTGGTTTGAATTTGTACTGAACTTTGTGTATGTTGAGGCAACGTATTCCAGTCAAAAGCTTAACTGCAAATGATTCTGCAGATGAAATGAAATTGAAAATGAAATGGTTGTGTGTAAAATAAGTGTCTTCCGTTGGAATGACCAGCTTGTCCAATGGCTACTAAATATGAATAATCAGATACCAAGTTTTCAAAAGCCAAAATAATGCTGAATTGCTATTTTTACACTGATAACTATTTTGTAATCTTCAATGTTTCTAGACAGGATCAGGTGAGCAGATATGAGATTAGTTATCCCGCATGGTGCTTCTCTCCTGACTTGATGTAAACTAGTGTCTGAACTTTTTTCTCCCATTATGCAAAACATGTGCATCAGATGCAAGAATGCTTTCCTCTTGTTGAATATGCTAAAATGGCACAATTTTAGTGTTGATATTTTCTTTTCTTTTCTTTTTCTCTCTCTCTGTGTTTCCACTATGCTACAATATTAATAAGGATATTAGTAACTGGTGCTATTAAAAAGTATATATCCAGTGTTGTAGCAGGTGAAATGTTTTCTCTCGTGCTTTGTGAATGTCTAAACCTTTTACATCACTTTGTGAATCAGTGTATTTTTCATGTCTCAGCTCCGACTGAATAATCTGCTGTGAATCACCCTTATGATTCTTTGTGACTCCAATCTTTTAGAGATAGAGGTGCAAAATCCTCTGGTCGTTGAGGCAGTATGTTGTGAGGCTGAGAGTGTGCCAAGCCTTCTTGTTTATTATTGAATAAATTAATTAATTCAGGTTTTATATTTCCCAATAACAATGACTTGGATTTGGTCTTCATTTACTTGTGAGTTGCTGTATTTTATTGGATAGTTAAAAAAGATGTATTTCAAAGAAAAGAATGGGTGTCTTTAATGAATTTTGCTTCTTTTTTCTTTTCTTTTCTTTCTTTCTTTTTTTTTCAGTGGTTGACGGCCACAAAAATCGCAATAATAATGCCAGGGTCAGGACTATGGGTTCATTTTCTATTTTTGAAAGTCTGTTTTGGCACCTTGCATGTGGAAAAGCTGCCTGTGTATTATTTGAACCCAGAAGATATCATCAAACTATGGAATAACGAGTGAAGAAAATCAAACTGTACACTTTAAAGAAGGTCAAAGAAATGATTATTTGCTTGTTTGTGTGTTTGTTTTTCAAATCTCAGTGTTACTTAGTTTAGAGAGTGCTCCTTCTTTGATTTAATGCATGCTGTTAATTTCAACATTCCTCTGAATATTTATCTGTGTATTGAGATGATTTGACTCTTTCCATATTGCTGAATCATTTGTTGATAATTTGCTGTGTATGTGACTATGTCTGTGTGCATTGTAGAAAAATGTTATAGGACTAGGGCTGATTGTTCTGCAGAAAGCACACAATCTATTTTCAGTACATTTTGAAGTACATATCTATTTGTATTAGCTCATGATTCTAAGATCTCTTGCCTGTGCACTGAAAAGTGCCATTTTCATGACGCAAATCATCAACTACTTACATCAACACACCAAGCAATAACTTGTCACTGGAGAAGATATTAGCTGCATCATGTGGGGGAGCATGATAGCATTTATAGTTTGATGGAAAGGTGAAATATGCAAACCTCCCCCCACCCCCCCACCCCCCCCCACCCCCCCCCACCCCCCCACCTGACCCACCTCTTTTTTTCTTGTGAGGTTTTGTATTTTTAAAGATGTTCATTTGAAATATACTTACAATCTTGTTATGAGTTACTATTTGAAATGATGTTAATCAAAGAGAAGTAAAAATGTTGAAAAAATTCTTAAGATTTTCATCAACACAATTTTTATACATCTAGATAAAGTTGTTTTTGGTAAGTACGGAAGTATGTATGAAGAGTGTTTATGTCTTTATTGTTTAACAAATGTATGGATTTGGTAAGAAAATGATGAAAAAGTAATGAATTACATTAATTGAGTTGTTGTATTTTGTTTTTGTTTTTGCCATTCACATACATTCTTATTAAAATCTATGACAAGAAATTTTGTTAAATTTTATTACATTTAATCTCTAAAACTGAAGTGATTCTGTATGCTTTTTGGCACTGCATTCCACCAAGCGCTGTAAAGCATTTAAAGAACAGAGGGCACAAATATGCCTAGTTCTGCTCATAACTGCCTCTGTTGTATACTTCAGCTACGAAGAAGGTAATTCACCTTTTGCTATGAAATAAAGCCAGCTGCCCATGACCAGCATTATAGAGGTTTATGTGCCTGTTCAGCTCCTGCCCAAGCCTGTCTGTGGAATGCAGGCATTGAAGCATGCAGTGTACCACATTAAAACAAAACAACAAGAGAGGAAAACCCTCCCACCAGCACTGGTCATGTACTAACTATGCAACGATGGCTAGCAGCTTGGATTAACAGTCACTTTCTTGTTGTGAAGGTTTTATAGACTGGAGAAAATTGTTTAACATTATATGTGTCGTTGTTGTTACTGTTACTAGATTTTTGTGCATTTTTATCAATGTATCACTGTTTTGATTGTCTTATGTTGATAGCCTCACTGATTGTGCGTGAAGGCTACCAACTACTGGAGCCTGTTTGCTCCATCAGTATTCTCAGACTTCTGCCCAGTTCTCAGCCTGTCTTCTTTCTCCCTGTAGTCAGTGCCTTGGATTGATCTAAGTTACCTGGAAAAACAAATTCCATTCAGTTATAAAATAATTGTTCATCACTGACTATCCCTACCGGGGGATGGCTGCTTCCTTGCCTTGTTGTGTTCATGCTCAATGTTTGAAGAACTCAAGCCATCGAGTGGACTTCTGAATCGAAATTAGACAAATGCAAACAGGGACTAGAATGAAAAACAATGGTGCTGAAACTGTTTCTTGTTAATTTTTTTCTTGTTGCAGCCATTATTAAAGAAAAATGTTATTCTTCTTTATCTAGTCACGCTGAGGCTGAGAGAACAGATCTATGTGAATAGCGTTCTTAGAGTTTTTGCTCAAGATGCTGTGCAATATGGCAGTTTATGGTTGCTTTATGAACAGTCATAGCCAAAGATTGTATCATTTTGTTACAAAGCAAAACCTATAGGTTCATATAGCAGGCTCAGGCCTCTGTTAATGAATTTCTTTACAGTTTCATCAGGCTTGGTCATCTGACTTGTTCATTGATTGGCCAGCAGAAGATCATTACTTGTTGTTTGATTGGTCAGTAGAAGATCATTGATATCAACATTTTTCCTAAATTGTTTTAATCTGGAAATGTATAACATTCTTCAAAGAAGGCATTTAGCAGAAAGCTGACAGTGACATTGATAATGAAATTGCAGTGGCATTGGTGTGGGATATTCTTACCAACTGTTATTTCACTGTTTGAACTCATTCTCTGTGAAGTTCACACCAGAAGTTAATATGGTACTGTAACCATTAACAATCCCACTGAAATTGATATTGAGAATAATTTTCATTTTATGCATGTATTGTATATCCACTTCTGCAGATGACAGCCATACTGTCAAGCCTGAGCCAATATTTTATTTGAAAAATGTCTATAATGGACAATCTTTTCAAAGGCTTGCATTTAACATATTAATGTTGTTTGCTTGATCTCTATTCAATGCTAATAACTGTGTTAAATACGTTTTTTCTGGCCACCTGCATCTCTGCCACACTTTGCATTGCAAGCATCATTATCTCCATCTTGTACGTGTTGCCTGTCCATTTGTTGCACTACAGAGTAGCACAACTGGAGCCAAGTTATGTTCTCTCAGCTTTGTGGTGACCTTCTGATAAAGGTTGCACCTTGTTTATTGTTGACAAATATTGTTTGCATTTGTTAAGTGATATTCTTTCCTGTTGGAATAGAAAGTTTTTTCTTTCTAGCATAATATCTGTTCAAAAGATTTTTCATTTGACCATCTGAATCTTTCCTATAATGTAACATTCCAATATTCAAAATTTTCCCAGTACCGCTTTTGTAATAAGTGTTAGATAAGTTTATTATTGGTAATAGATTTCATATAACAAATAGATGTGGTTCGTTCTTGGCAAAATTCAAGGTGCTTCTTTGAAATTCGTAATGACAGAATTGTTGGAAAACTATCATGTACTGCTGTTGAAATTTTTCTATATTTGTACATCATAGGTTTTGTATGGAAGAAAAAATTTGATAACATATTTAGTGTTGTGTTTGAAAAAAATGATTCCAAATTATCATATTATCATGTTTTCAATATGACTGCAGTTGAACAAACTGCTTCATTTTTTCCTTTGATCTCTTTCTGTTGTTGATGTTTTAGCAGATTAGTTTTGACTTATTAATTTGTGTACTTTAATGTTAAAGTTATTAATAAAGTATTGTCACTTTCCTCACTTTTGTTTTGTTCAATTGTACTTTCAGTGCCTCCTCTCTCCTCCTCAGCCCCCACCCACCCCCACCCCCACCCCCCACCCACCCTCCCCACCCCCCGCCCACTCACCCACCCCCACCTTTCTTTAATTAAAATTTATTAAGTTTTAGTTTGTTTTTTTAGTTTTAGTTTTTCTTTCTATTTCATCTAAGTTTTGCAGGAATATTTGCTGTTACAAACATGTGTTTAAAAGAGCTGTTGACAAGTTGATGTTGTGCTGCTTGAATTACATTAGATGTTTGGAGAAAGCGTTGCTGTTTGACTTGATGTTGTGTCGCTTTGATACATGCATTGTTGATGGCACAGCTAAAGCCCAGGTAATAGTGTTGTGTTTGTCTGAAAAGAAAAAAATTGAGTCTGGCGTTGATGTGCTCTCTTTCCCCCATGACTTTATCATGGATAGGTTGTGAAGCATTTTCATATCTTGGAGCAACTGAATAAATGTCATACGCCCCCTCCATCTTGCTCCTGCTCTGATGTTGATGGAAGAGCTGCCTGCACAAGCTGCAGCCATTCCTTGGCATGCATGTGCTTAACAAAGTTCTCATGAAAGCAGTCTCCTATGTGACTGCGTGTGACAAACCAGGATAAAGTTGCTGACATTTTCCAAGCAAACACCAAGCTCTCGAAGTGCATATATATAGTTTATTAATTTCTGTAGCACTATACAAGAGTACTACATTTATGACATGCACTATAGTTGTGCTGATTTTATGGAATGTTTAAAACAATGTTGAGGTTGAAAATTCAATTTTTTTTTTAAACCCTTTTGCTTAGGTTTTTTTTTCATGCATGGTCACTAGTGCAGTCCACTGGCACTGAACTCTATAGGAACATTTCTAAATGCCAGACTTCTTAGTTTCCTAGGTAACCAAGGAAGTGTTAAAGTGCCAAAATGTTGGTTGCATTTCCTGTTCAGTAGTTGCTCTGACTGGCAGAACACATCTCTGTCAAACAAATTCCACTCCAGCTGCAACCTCCCACAGTTCACTTCGGGAACAGTTCTGCAGAGCAACCATTGAACTAGGCAGGAATGTTGCCCGTAAACCATCCAGGGTAAAGATGTGACTGCACAAGAAAATTTTGCTGCACAGTTTATGGCCAAATTTCGAGATAATTGTGGACACTACCCTCAGCAGCTATAACCTGGGTGATTGGGCTTCCTGGGATTATCCGGCGGTCCCAAGCAGTGCCTGGAGTGTCTAGTTGGTGGTGGACTGTGAATGCTTTCTGCTGGACTGCCACCCCCACAGTGAGGCAGATCAACCCACAAGAGAGACAATTGCCAAAATTTTAGAGGTAAACCTTTTTATTTGAATAATCTAGCATTGGAAAATAACTCTGCACTTTAACTAGCTCATGCCTTAGAGACACTGAGCTCTACTGTCACTAAAACTGATTTGCTTATGTCACTTTCCTCACCCTCTTTTGGCCATCAGCCCATACGCCATCGCACTACCACCATTTCATTTACATACAGGTAAAACCATCATGTCACTCATGCACATTTGCACATGCACATTTGCACATGCATGCACTCAGACATGCATTTGCTCTGAGGTAGATCAGTACTACAAAGTACATGTGTGTGTGTGTGTCTCCAACATCCACACAAATACATATATATTTATTGAATATATGGGGTGATAATTCAAATTGTTAAAAATAAACTTGATATTGAAAGGAATAGAATTTTACTAAAGCCTGGGGTTACATGAGCTGTTGCAGACAGTTTATTTTCGATTCACCAAAAAGTTTAGTGCATTCATGTACCAAATTCTAATTATTGCTCACAATTTGTCACATTTTCTTAATAAGCCTCATGATCTCGCTCACATGAGAATCAGATACAAATGTCTGCGTTGATTTAAAAAATGGCAGCTGGTGTGTGGATGTTTGGATGGGTAAATGTGTTAACAAACATAACAGTGCATTGTCACCTTCATGCACCCAAGTCCTGTCTGAGCAGTTCTGCAACATCTAGAACTTTGCCTTAGGCAGGTTAAAAATGTTTATTTAGTCTGCAAAACTGTTTTACTGGTGAATCAAAGACAGAAATATGCTTGCTGCAATACTGTTTTACTGGCAAGACAAAGAACTACTGAGTTGCAAGAAATGACCACGCAGCTTGTGTGAAGGAATGGCAAGAAAAGGTGAGTTCCACATCCGCACTGCCCATGAAATATATGACATAGCCACCTTGAAGAAGAAAATACATTTAATTAACATTCCTGTTCACTTTTCTATTTATCCAATAACAGCATGAGAACGTGTTATGTTTGCCCAAATTGTTACAATGATATCCACATAGAAAGGTTGGAAATGAGGGATTTCTGAAGCAATCGATGGAGAAAGTTTACTAGGGTATTCAGGAGTTAATAAAGGAACAAAGAGTATAATTTATAATTATCTCCATCCATTGCCTTTGTGCATGACCAAGGGGAGTGGAGTTGCATCTGGAGCAAAATCAAGTTGCAGTCAATTTCAGAGGACTGGGGCCTGGTTGTAGATGTATGTATGTGAACTTGTATGGCGCTGGTCTCCACCCCATTGGGGTGCTCAAAGCACATTTTAAAGAAGTGTACATACACGCCTGTATACCAAACACAGAATTTTGAAATCAATTCTTAAATTGATTAGAATCAGTGAAGGTCTTTAAGCACTAGAGTTATGTGTGCCTGAGGAGGTGAGAGTTTGACACACACATTTTGGATTAATTGCAGTTTCTGATGTATATACTGAAAACTGATCTGAGGCCCTATGTGAAGATTTAAGTTGATCCGAAACTATTAAAATGATTCTAAAGTACATTTAAATGAGAGTAGCACATTGACTGTTAGAAAAGAAAAAAGACCAAAAAGGCCCTAACTTAACCAAGTTAACACAGTATTTTTCTAAATGTTAATTCCCAAGGATGCAGGATTCCATTTCATATGACTTGTTCATCTAAACAAAGTATAGGCCGGCCCTCCATCTCAGATGTGCAGTGTTATGCTTAGTTGCCCCCATGGAAAACCAAGTATAGGCCGGCCCTCCATCTCAGATGTGCAGTGTTATGCTTAGTTGCCCCCATGGAAAACAAAGTATAGGCCGGCCCTCCATCTCAGATGTGCAGTGTTATGCTTAGTTGCCCCCATGGAAAACCAAGAAATGAGGAGAGGACTTTCTAGTCGGCAGACTTCGGCACTCTCTCCCAGACGCTGAAAGCTGTCCAGTTCCCTGAGAGGCCTGAAGACCTTCCTCTTCCGGAGCAGAAAAAAATTAGTATCTGCTAAATTCAGAACAAACACACACACACACACACACACACACACACACACACACACACACACACACACACTCTCTCTTTATTACCAAAATAGAAAGCATTCACTTTTCCAATATGCAATACATGCACATGCTTGGATGATTAACCAGTTTATCCCAAAGCCAGTAACCTTCTAAACTGATAGATCCACTGCTTACAAAAGCCATTAATACAACTTTGTGACCACCTTCCTCACCTGTACATGCTGCCTCAAGGAATTTGATTCTATATGTGAAAGATGGTCTCTCTCTCTCTCTCTCTCTCTCTCTCTCTCTCTCTCTCTCTCTCTCTCTCTCTCTCTCTCTCTCTCTCTCTTCCCCCCCCCCCCCTCTCTCTCTCCCCCCCCTCTCTCCCTCCCTCCTCCCTCCCTCTCTCCCTCCCTCTCTCCCTCCCTCTCTCCCTCCCTCTCTCTCCCTCCCCCCCTCTCCCTCCCTCTCCCTCCCTCTCCCCCCCCCCTCCCTCCCTCTCTCTCACTCACTCTCTTTGTCTGTCTCTCTGTCTCTCTGTCTCTCTCTCTCTCTCTCTCTCTCTCTCTCTCTCTCTCTCTCTCTCTCTCTCTCTCTCTGTCTGTCTCTGTCTGTCTGTCTCTCTCTCTCTCTCTCTCTCTCTCTGTCTCTGTCTCTCTGTCTCTGTCTCTCTCTCTCTCTCTCTCTCTCTCTCTCTCTCTCTCTCTCTCTCTCTCTCTCTCTCTCTCTCTCTCTCTCTCTCTCCCCCCCTCCCTCCCTCCCTCCCTCCCCCTCTCCCTCCCTCCCCCTCTCCCTCCCTCTCCCCCTCCCTCTCCCTCTCCCTCCCCCTCTCCCTCCCCCTCTTCCTTCCTCTTTCCCTTCCCCTCTCCCTCCCACTCTTCCCCCCCCCCCCCCTCTCTCTCTTTTTATTTCTCAGCATTTGTATCTGGCTACCACCGTGACTCATTTCTTATATAAAAAGGTGTGATTTTAAATAGCAACTTTCCACCATTGATCGGTGCTCAAACCGCTTTACACTTCTCTATACTCTGCTTTTCTATCCCTTTTTTATCTGTCTGTTTTCTGCATCATCACACTAAGACAACACTGACAGCAACAGCACTATCATCAGTGATACGCATTCACAACATCAAAATCACGCACTATAAAGATCCTGACGCTCATGTCCTCGACGGGTGGGTGTCGGCCACAGTAAAAACACCCAGCACGCACAATTTCTCCTTTGTGGAAAACAGTGTGCCAGCGCCCTTGGCAGCAGGAGACTGGTCTCATTGACTTGAGACACTACACACTGAGAGACAGCCTCAACATCGGCTTAAGCGCCTTGAGCATGCTGCCAGCATGGATACGTGCGCTATACAAGTAGACATCATCATCATCATCATCATCATCATCACCTACTCAATCTTGTTATATTCATCATGACCACCACCACCGTCATCATCATCATCATAATCATCATCATAATCATCATCATACTCTCCATCATCATACTCACCATCATACTCGCCATCATCATCACCACCACCATCACCATTGTCATCACCATCATTCATACTCATCATCACCATCATCATCATACTCACCATCATCATCATACTCACCATCATCATCATACTCACCATCATCATCATACTCACCATCATCATCATACTCACCCTCACCACAACCACCACTATCACCATATTTTCTGCACTTCACCATCACCATGATCACCAAGGCAACTACCACCCCCACGATCATCATCATAATATTTCTCACAGATTAATACAAACAACACAAATCACACTATTGTCTTCATCAACAGCCTCACCATTTTTATCTAGATATATTGCTCATTGTCGTCATCATCATCATCACCAGCATCATTGTCACCACATACATGACAGGTTGCAACATTGAATGTCATTAAAGCAAACATCCATAATTATTATACACATTTACCATCATTAGCATCAAAAGCATCACCACCATCACCAGTGCAGAGCCAGCAGCAACACCAAGGCCATCACCATCACTATATTGTAAAGTATTCCTCTTCATTTCCTTGACTACATTATGTATAAATACCCTTCATACTGGCAAAGTGAAGACTTCACAGGAGCAGATCATACATCAGTTACCTGATTATATACACCAAAGCTTTTTTTCAGTCTTGAAAAGCAACATGACTGCACGAGTTCCTGTTGTGGATAGTTATTTATTCCTCTCTCTCTCGTTTCTCTTGTACGTACGTCCTGTTCCCTTTCTGCAACCTATTCCGACTGATGATATCATATGGCTTTTTTATTTATTAAAAAAAAAAAAATCTTTATTCAGAAAGGGGAGTATACACATACATCTGCCCAAAACTTTTCACAACAGTAAAAAAAAAGAAGTGAAAAAATATATTAAATAATAATAATATAAAAATATATATAATTAATACATAGTAATTAACAATAAATAATAAATAATTAACAATTAACAATTAATAACTAATGATAATAATAATAATAAATATTAATCATAATAATTAATAAACAAATATTAAGAAGAAAAATAAAAAGGATAGAAAACCTGAAGAATTGTACATAAAATTACATGCTGTAGTTATCATGGGGGCAGATGAGCATGGGAGATGAGATCTGGAATGGGAAGGGGAAAGGGAGAGGAGAGGGGGGGGGGGGTGAGGGCGGGGGGGGGGGGGGGGGGTTTGAGGAGTCCAAGAGGCGTTGGGCAAGGACAGTTTCTTGTAATGTTTATGGCATTTTTATTTATATTGGTAGGACTGGCAACCACTTGCTCTGAAGCTGTTCCAATATACCATTTCTGAAAGCAATTCTTTCCTCAATGTTGTATGTGTACTGAAGGACTTGCCTAAAGGAGTCAAATGCTATTTCATAATTTCGACACTTTGCTTGATGAATATATTTTTTGGCTAATATTAAGATAAGATTTACAATAGGAGGAGCAAGCTTGTCACCAAAGAATATGGAATATTTACATTTGGAAAATGTTGCCTTTCTGCTTTCTAAATATTGCTGTAGTTTGCTCCAGAAATCTTGTATTACTTGACATTCCCAGAATATATGTTCCTGTGTTTCAATACAACACCAGCAAAATCCACAAAGTGATGATGATGATTTTCCTATACGTAGAAGGAAGGTGTTTGTTGATGTAATCCGGTGTAAGAATTTGAACTGAAATGTCCTTACCTGAGTGTCTATTGTGCATTGCTTTGGCAGAGTATAAATGCTTTCCCAATTAATGTTATTGCCCTCGAATGATTTTTCCCACTTCTGTTGGGAATGAATGTCTATGTCCATGTTTTCAATTAGAACCGAGTAAAAGAAGTTAGTACATTTTGATACCTTATTTATTCTTTCACTAATTCTCTCACACTGACTTTGACATTGGTGATATCATATGGCTTTGGGCCTAAATTACTCACACAATGCCGCATGGACACTGCTGACAAAGAGACTTACGACTGCTATCCTCATCAACACTATACTCATATCTTCCGACGCAGCACCAGTTTTCTTTTGCAAGGCACTCAGTCTGTCGATCTGTCGAACCCAGGGAATGGCATCAAAACTACGGCTAAAAACCGGCCATTCTTTTGCGTGAGAAAACGCCACCGCTGTGTGACGTGTACTGACAACCGTTCCTTCCGTGTTGTGAATGGGGGATATTTTGATTACGGAGGTCAGTTGGATCCGGTATTCGTTGTCAGTGATGCGACTCATCACTTGATAGGGTCTCTCCCATGACCTGGCAAGCTTCGGGGTGCAGCAAGTCTTCACTCGGATATTGTACAGCCACACTGCATCTCCTGGGTCATAATGGGACTTTATGCGCTCTTCGCTGAGCTGGAGTCGGTCCATAGCCTCTCGGTGGACCATGCACATACTCTGGAACATTCCATCTGGGGGTTGAGGGACCACTATGTCGACGGGAACACGAATGTCTCTACCCAGCATCAACTGACTAGGCGTAGCTAGCTCCAGTAGCTTCATGCTGCGCTGTCCTGTAGGCAACGAGAACGAATGGCAGGTACTCATCCCCGTCTCTCTGGTGATTGGCGACGAAGGAAGACAGAGGTGCCAGAAGTGTCTGGTTATAGCGCTCCACCATGCCGTCAGACTGGGGATAGGCTGGTGTGGCACTTGACTCAGAACTGCTCCCAGACCTTCGTTGTTGGCGTCAGTGTCCATTATGAATAGTCCGTTAGGTTCAGGGTAGGCCAGCACTGGGGCTGTGGTCAGTAACTGCTTCAATCGCTAGAAAGCATCTTCACACTCCGTGGTCCAGTCGAATTCGCTCCGTAAGGCGGTGCAGAAGCCGAGCGGCGTCAGAGAAGTGGTCCACAAAACGTCTGTAGTACGTGCACAGGCCCAAGAAACTCCCGACGTCGGATACTGTCCGTGGGCGAGGCAATGTCTGCACCTAGCACTTCTGGGGGTCAGTCCACACATCCTCTGCAGTGACAATATGTCCCAGGAACGCTGTCTCCTTCCTAAAGAGGTAGCATTTCTTCGGGCCCTGCTTCAGTTTGGCTTTCTCGAAAGCGCTGGAACACTGTCTCCAGCAGCTTTTTTTTTTGGTCCAAGGTTACAAGCTAGATATATGTAACGAATGCAAATATCCTTTTTTATTGTTCACCTCAAAACTATCTGCGAATATACCTCAAAGTGGCCTCGTAAGTAGAGCTAAATCTGCTGCCACACAAGTGCTGAAATCATTGCGGAAGATCAACAATGTGTCCAGACGGTTTTCTAATGATGTTGCACATCAAAAGCCTAGAAAAATAGTCACGTCACAATGCACCCTAATTTTCCGACATCGACGCCATATTTGCCGACGGCCTGGGCCGTGCACTAAATGACCTTAGCACAACCTAAACAACCTATACAGAAAACATTCAGAACACACACACACACACACACACACACACACACAATCACACACACATACACACATACACACATACATTCATACATACATACATTCATACATACATATCAAAAAGACTTTATTCATGAAAAATGCACAAAATCTGCACACATGAACAAACTATGAATAGATCCATCTTGTAACTCAGAGCTATTCAACTCGCAAGCAAGAAAATGGAGACCTACATTGTCATGTTGAGTGATGAAAGCCAACACAAAAACAACTAGGTTATCCTGACCAAAAAGATTTGTAACATAAATGTCCACACTTATACACATAAGGCACAGATTGTCATGAGCAAACTAAATTTCACCCGCAAAATGGATAGCTGCTGAGACCTGCATTCACAAAGTTACATCGAGTCAACAGTAGATTGGCTGCAGTGATATTTACATTTACATAGTCTTCAGTTAGATCCAAGTTTATATGATAGGCAGGTTACAGCCTTTAGACATTTTGGTATTATTTGGAATATACATGTATTCACATATTGTAGCATTTTCTTTTACATTTAATGTCTTCTCACTTTGACATGAAATACTGGGAACAGCATTTTGACATTTATGTATTGAGATATACATGCACTCACACACATACACTTTCTTTACATACATTCCCCTCGCTTTGACATAACATACATACATACATACATACATACATACATACATACATACATACATACATACATACATACATACATACATACATACATACATACATACATACATACATACATACATACATACATACATAATCAAATCACTTTATTGCAGAAATTTGTACAAAGACTATACATGCCTGCTAAAAATCAGCTATACAGAGGAGTGCTTATCTCATCCTAAAACCCTGCTCGACTTTGCTGCCCTGCAAAAGAGTTGTAAAGGCCATAACATTTCAGGTTGTCAAAATAGTGACTGAATTATCTATCACGTGTCTCTGTGCATGAGATAGTTTCTTCGGGCCCAAACTCTTCTGGAACCAATCATGGCTGACAAACTAAGGTATTTGGTCAAACTTTTGCTTCTGCGCTTTGAAAGACCCATCAGCATGAGACCCTTTGTGAATCTCCGATGCACAGTGCCAAGGGAACCAACTATCAAAACGATTATTCTTGTGTAGAAGCCAGCGTCATTGAGTGCGATGCATAGTTGCATGTACTTATCAAACTTGTGTTGATAACATTTCTCAATGAAGGTATCATAGCGGTTGGCAATCTCAACGATAAAGGCGGCTGAGTTTAGATGGTCAATTACACATAAGTCCGGTTTACACGGCCCTATTGCATGCAGCCCTTCCATAGAGACTGCCTGGTTCTCAAAAACCTTACAAAACTCTGTCAGCACGTTCTCTTCCAGTTCTCTCTTCACTAATTTCACACACCTGTCATGTCTTTCAATGTACAGACCTTTCAGACGGCTGCAGCCGTTTAGCGCGTGAGAATTTGTGTTCGTGTGGAAACGGCACAGCTGACAGGCTCTAGAATAGGAATTTGGATAGTATGTATTGTTCACCGCACAAGTTTCCAGGAGCTGTAGTCTTCCTTTAGCCACAAATTTAGTGAGATGGTCCGTAATGTTACCGTTGGTCAGGTGTGTATTGGAACATGCCATGTCTGCCACAGGAAAAGCCTCTCGTACCAAGGCGCCTTGTTGTTGTAAACTGCGCCAGTGGTCGAGGTCCTGCCTAATTTCTTTGTGTTTGAGTGCAGTGAACAATTTTGACGGGTCGGTGTAGCGCAGAAAGATTTCGTCGTCATCATCTGCTGCAGGAATCATGGCTGCGTAGAGACCGTTTTCCTCGACACAGTGTAATTGGATACCTAAACGTAGGCAGAGTTCATGGAGTTCAAGGTAACTTGAGTGTGACCAGTTGACCTTGCTATTTTTTTCAAGCTTTCTTCTTTTATTTATTTTGAAGCCCAAGAAGTTTTCATCCTCAAGTGAAGCTGCAGGAACCTTTCTCTTCTGCATGTGGAGTGCAAGACTGCTTCTGGCCGTTTCTCTTACTTTGCGATCGTCACTGTTGAGGACTGACACAAAAAAGGTCACTTTTTTGGCATGGTACATCGTTTTGGGCTTCAGTACTCCCAACCTCCCTTCTCTCTTTGGTGTGAAGATCTGACTCCTGGTTGATGATGTGTTGAGCTTTCATACATACATATATACATACATACATACATACATACATACATACATACATACATACATACATACATACATACATACATACATACATACATACATACATATCAACAAGACTTTATTCACGAAGAAGTACAATGTTGTACATAGTGAATAGATACATGATTCATGCGAAATGCAGCACCATAGTATAGGGTAGAGTCTGACTACTTACAATACTCACAATGGTGGTGGCTTCTTTGAGAGTGTAAAACGGGAAGACAGAGACAAAAGAGCTTTCTCAATAGAATTGCATGCCAAGTGTGCTTTTGGGACATAACTGTTGATGGCTTGCTCTAGAAGCATCGTTTAATTTAGCATGATTGTCTCCCTTTGATCACCTGCTATTCAACTGACTGTAGAGAGGATGATATTTTACAGAAGCAGAATACAAAGTGCTGGTTGCATATATTTTTTAAAAATACACAACAATCATATCCGTGTATACTTGAACATGAAATCACGGCTGTATCAACATAGACCAAAGAGTTTCCCATAGGTTATTTAGTTGAGCACACACAAGCCAGATATTATCTGTATATGGATACGTCAAAATGGTACAAACTGCTCCCTCAAGTTCTACAGAAAAATGTAGTTGAATATTTTAGCACATAACAGGCAGGTGTGACAAGTACACATGCAGGCGCAGGTTTGCACTCGTCCGATGGGAGAAGCCTCTCAGTGGGTTTTTTTCTGGGCTTGAAGCATGGGCCTCAGTATAGGGGAGGTGGGGAAAGGGTACTGCGGGAGAAGACTTTTGAGGAGGAGAGGGGGATTATATGGGGTGGGGGATGGGGCAAGGTGTATTTGGTGATACTTTCTTCTTCCTTCAATTCTACTCAGGGCAGGACCTGTCTACATCTTTGCTTCCACACTATGTGGGAACCAATCATCGCACTTACTGAAGCATATCGGGCGATGCTCTTGGCTCTGCAGGTTGAGATTCCCATCATTCGCAGTCCGCTAACAAAGCGGTTGTGCACAGAACCGAGTGATCCTATAACCAGGGCTATTGTCTTGCACTGAAATCCTAGTTCCTGGATGCACTGGTTGAGGGGCAGGTACTTCTCGAATTTGTGCCGGTAACATTCACCAACAAAGGCATCAAATGGGACTGAAACTTCGACGATGAAGCACGTGCGTGCCGTTTGGTTTATTATGCATACGTCTGGTTTGGTGTGCGTTGCTGCAGTGAAGGCATCGGCGTCAGCGCCGAATTGGGTCGGCTTCACGATTTTGTTTACCAGTATGCTGGACGACGTGTCGGTGGATGTCATGTTTATGCACACGATTTCGACGATACGATCATGTCGTTTTTGGATGATGTTTTTGTTTACAGCGCATCCGTTCAGTACATGGCTGACGGTTTCGCTGGCGTAACCGCATCTCGCACAGGATTTGGAGTATGTCGTCGGGTAGTACACGTGGAGTAGAGCGTTGCACTCTAGTAGTTGCAGCCTGCCTTTTGTTATAAATTGCACTATCTTGTCACTAAGGTGCATGTTAGTGAGATGGGAAGAGGACAGCGCGTGGTCTATGTCGTCTACACGTGCTAGTCGGCCTTGGGATGTTTTTTCTCTCCACTCCTGGTGCACGTTCTGCAGGTGCTGACTCTTCAAGAACATGTAGAGGCTGTGGGCGTCGCTTATATTGACGTGTATGTCTTCATCTACCTCTATGCTCATGTTGGGGTGGAATCGTTGTAAGGCATGGATGTAGTCGGTCAGCTGCTCTTTGTGAAGGCTCTCACACATTTCCTCAACCAACGCACAGAAAAAACACCTCCCACCCACACATTAGTGCGCCTAGCCGAGCTGGTCCTGACTTTGAACACATTCACTTTCAACGATGAAACTTTTCACCAAATTAGTGGCGTTGCCATGGGAACCAAGATGGGCCCTAGTTTTGCCTGTCTCTTCATGGGCTACTTTGAACACCTTTTCCGTAAACAATATCAGAATCCCACCCCTGAGTTCTACAAAAGATACATAGATGACATTTTTGGTTTCACATCCCTTCACAAAGAGCAGCTGACCGACTACATCCATGCCTTACAACGATTCCACCCCAACATTCATTTCACTTACAAAATTTCTGATGTCTCCATCACATTCTTAGACATACTTGTCTCCTTGACCCACAATACCATCAATACCTCTGTCTTCTACAAGGCTACAGACTCCCATAGCTACCTACATTATAACTCTTCCCACAGCCCCCATACCAAGAACAGCATCCCTTTCTCCCAACTTCTTCGCCTTCGATCCTCTGCTCCAGTGATGAAGATTTCAACACAAAATCAATAGAAATGGTTGACTTTTTTCTGCATAGACACTATCCCCTCCCTGTCCTACAGAACGCTCTCCACCGCGTGCAGAATTTATCCAGAGGTGAATGCCTGAAACCCCACACACAAGCCAAAAACTCCTTCAGACCCACCCTCACACTTCAGTATCATCCCATCACCGATCGGATTCGATCAACTCTCCTCTCCAACTGGCACCTTCTAAAATCTTCTGATAAAACAACCTCTATATTCACTGAGAAACCCATGATTGCCTATAAACGAGGTATTAACCTCAGAGATATACTCGTCCGGTCCTCCCTATCAGGCCCCGCCCATCACCCGCCTGGCACTCACCCCTGCAACCTCACTAGCTGCAAGACCTGCCCATTTTTGCATAGCTCTATCCACATCCAAGGCCCAAAAGGAAACATGCACATAAAAAAATACTTCACATGTCACTCCACAGATTTAGTTTATGCAATTACATGTCACAAATGCTCAAAAATATATGTGGGAGAGACTGGCCGCAGTCTCAACACTCGCTTTTCAGAACACCTCGCAGACATACGGCATAATCGAGACAAACCCGTGGCACATCATTTTAATTCACCAACCCATTCCGTCCAGGACGTGCGGGTGCGAGGGGTGTGGAAACTTTTTAAACACGACACAAATGCGAGAAAAGAGATGGAGACCTATGTGATCCACAAACTGGGTACCAAAAAACCTCTTGGTCTGAACGAAATTTAAATTTGCTACATCCACTTTTAACTTATTCTGTTTTTACCCACGTAGACACTCATCGAGTTTTTACCGTTGATCTATTTATCTATTTATTTGCTCTTTTGTTCCAAATAACGCACAGGGAGTAGAGGTAACAATATCATTCTTGTATCCGCATTCTAGCTCTTTGTAATGGAAGGTTGTATCCCATTTCTTAAGCATACGATAAGTACTAAGCTTATTTTAATGTGACTTAATTTAATGTGAGTTGTTTAACCATTTGACATCCCTCTTTCTAATCTCTACTTCTTTCTCCTCTTTCACACACAATCACGCACACACACATACACCACCACCTCACTTCCGCCCCCCCCCCCCCTCACTTCCTCCTACCCCCTTTTAACCAAACCAACACCCCCCCCACCACCACCACCACCCCTCTCCCTCTCCCCCTCCCCCTCTCCCTCTCGAACTCTTCCCTACATCATGTGGTAACCGTGAGCTGTTTTTACTCTCACAAGTTTCACGATTTTATGGAACATAAAACTCGTCATCCACTGAGTAATGTAAAGTATCCCTGCTCAGTTGACATTTTACCCTGTACAGTTCAGTGGTGTGTTTGTTTTACGCCTGAAGAAGACTTGTAAGTCGAAAATTTGCGTCTGTGCTTGCCTTGTGTTAAAGCGACTTTCATTTACCGCCGGTGTTTGGGTTCTACTTTACGCGTCGCCTGCAGTCCAAGGAATTTAGTAAGTCTAGAAGCATCGTTTAATTTAGCATGATTGTCTCCCTTTGATCACTTGCTATTCAACTGATTGTAGAGAGGATGATATTTTACTGAAGCAGAATACAAAGTGCTGGTTGCATATATTTTTTGAATACACAACAATCATACCCGTGTATACCTGAACATGAATTCACGGCTGTATCAACATAGATCAAACAGTTTCCCATAACACACAAACCATATCTATATGTCAACATGGAACAAACTGCTCCCTCATGCTCTACAGAAAAATGTAGTTAATATTTTAGCACAGAACAGGCTGGTGTGACAAGTACACATACGGCTGTATCAACATAGATCAAACAGTTTCCCATAGGTTATTCAGTTAAGCACACACAGACCATATCTGTATATGGATATGTCAACATGGAACAAACTGCTCCCTCATGCTCTACAGAAAAATTTAGTTAATATTTTAGCACAGAACAGGCAGGTGTGACAAGTACACATACGGCTGTATCAACATAGATCAAACAGTTTCTTATAGCTTATTCAGTTAAGCACACGCAAACCATATCTGTATATGGATATGTCAACATGGAACAAACTGCTCCCTCATGGTCTACAGAAAAATGTAGTTAATATTTTAGCACAGAACAGGCAGGTGTGACAAGTACACATACGGCTGTATCAGCATAGATCAAACAGTTTCTCATAGGTTATTCAGTTAAGCACACGCAAACCATATCTGTATATGGGTATGTGAACATGGAACAAACTGCTCCCTCATGCTCTACAGAAAAATGTAGTTAATATTTTAGCACAGAACAGGCAGGTGTGACAAGTACACATACAGGTGCAGGTTTGCACTCGTCCGATGGGAGAAGCCTCTCAGTGGTTTTTTTTCTTCTTCTTCTGAACTTGAAGCATGGGCCTCAGCATAGGGGAGGTGGGGAAACGGTACTGTGGGAGAAGACTTCTGAGGAGGGGAGGGGGATTATATGGGGTGGGGGATGGGGCAAGGTGTATTTGGTGATTCTTTCTTCTTCATTCAATTCTACTCAGGGCAGGACCTGTCTACATCTTTGCTTCCACATTATGTGGGAACCAATCATCGCACTTACTGAAGCATATCGGGCGATGCTCTTGGCTCTGCGGGTTGAGATTCCCATCATTCGCAGTCCGCTAACAAAACGGTTGTGCACAGAACCAAGTGATCCTATAACCAGGGCTATTGTCTTGCACTGAAATCCTAGTACATACATATCAAAATGACTTTATTCATGAAAGAATAGTGCAAGTCTGCACACATGAATAGGTACATGAAGAAGAGTACAACACAAGACAGGACACTGCCTAGTAGCAACAGCAACAGCCCATGAGATCATTTCACACATTAACCACTCTGGTCTTTCCCTTATATCAAATACCATTAGTTAGAAACAACACCAGAATAGGTATTTACAACAATCCATGATTACCATCACTTTTCTTTTCGGCAAGTTACTTTCAATCAGATGTTAATGATGTATACCCTCATTATTTCTCGACATTTCTCTTCACCCATGAATTTGATAACACTTCTTTTAACTTCACAGACACTTAAGTGAAGTCCAACAGCAAGAGTGGCAATGATATAATAAGGATGTACACATCAGAGGATCTCCACCCACATTGATACAATGCATGGCTGCAGACATGAGCACGTGCAATATTATACAGCAATTGCAGCACAAAAAACAGGTTATTGATGTTAATACAAATTTCAAAATACAAAGTTGTGGTGGGGCAATCCAAGGGGAGTAATTCTATTACCTCCCCTTAGCTGTGAAACAATGACTGGACTGTCAGTAGTCACTGAGTTCAAGTATCTGTCTGCCTTTTCTACTCACCCCTCACCCGGCAAGACCTTCCTGCATCTTTGTTTCCAAATCAGGCTAGAGCCTATCATGGCACTGACAGACAAGTATCTAGCGATGCTCTTTGCCCTGGATTTGGCTATCCCTACCATCTGCAGTCCACTGATCACACGACTGTGAACACTTCCAAGTGCTCCCACAACAAGAACACAGATCTTACAATTAAATCCGTTGTTCTGGATTTCTGCACAAAGTGGGAGATACTTGTCAAACTTTGCGTTGTAGCATTCTTCGACAAAAGCGTCGAATGGAACCGATACCTCCACTATTGTGCATGCGCCACTTTCACTGTCAATTACACACGTCTGGTTTGGTGTGACGCGATTAACCCTTGTATGCGGCCAAGCGCCAGCATCGGGTTGGAATACTCCCCAGGGAGCGGAGTTGGTGCTGGTACCTGACTGTGTGTGTCTTAAATGTACGTCACTATGTTTGTTGTGAGGTACCAGTGAGGATTGATGAAGCTGCCCAGTGATCAGGGGGTAAAGTGTAAGCGGTTTGAGACCCAGACAAAGGGTGTAAGTCGCTATAAAAAACCACACCTTTACCTTTTACCTTTTGACGCACGCCTTCAAACGGCTGGCTACTGCTTGTGAAGTGGGACCGGGTCACGATCTGGTTAGTTAGGAGCAGAGCTCGGGGGTTGACCTCGCTCACAACCCTTCGCACAATCTCTACCACTCTGTCATGTCGTTTCTGGATTGCGTCCTTGCTTTCTCTGCAGCCGTTGAGAATGTGGCTGATTGTCTCTGACGCAAATCCACACCTGCCACATTCTTTGAGGTGGATTGCAGGGTAGTAGGTGTGCAGCAGGGTGTTGCATTCTGCGAGCTGCAGTCTTGCCTTTGTTACAAACTTTGTTAGTTTATCGCTCAATTTCAGGTTGTTTAGATGGCATGATGACAGGGTGTGGTCGATGCCTGGGGAACGCGCGATTCTGCCCTGTGATTCTTTCGCCTTCCATACTTCCACAAGCTTATCAAGCTGCAGGCTTTTGAGGAAGGTGAATGCGCTCGTAGCGTCTTTGAGGCAGACTTCTACATCTTCATCCACTTCGGCGCAGAGCACGTAGCTGTTGTTTTCTTGTAGCTGGAGCCGGACTTTTAGTCTAGCGCAGAGTTCATTCAGATGAATCCAGTGGGATTGTCTCCAGTTCACTCTGGATTCCTTGACAAGCCTGTAGTTCCTGTCAGTTTTGTATCCTGCAAAATTGTTCTCATCAAGGTTGTCCTCGCGTTTGCATTTTCGCTTGCTTAGATGTAGCTGCAACGAGTCTCGAGCGGTGGATTTCGTTTGCTCGTCGCTGTTGTTGAGGACGCTGAGCAGAAACGACAACTTCTTGGCATAGTACATGATGCGGGGACTGAGAACTCCTAGGCCGCCTTTGCTCCTAGGGGCAAACATAAACGATCGGGTGGATGAGTCGTTCAGGCCTAGCCATGATCTGATGTTGTAGACCAAAGCATCCTCTAGGCTGTCGAGCACTTTCTCCGTGAATGCAATGTTGGGGAAATAGAAGTGGAGTCTTGAAACTGCCATTGTGTTGGTTGCTTGCAGTTTGGCGCCGATAGGAAGTGGCGACCTGTCGATCTTCTCCAGGGTATTTTTGAATTCGCTGATGATTTCCTCCATTTGTTTTTTCTCTGAATTTGCGCTAAGGTCTATATCATATCCCATACATACATACATACATACATACATACATACATACATACATACATACATACATACATACATACATACATACATACATACATACATACATACATACATACATACATACATACATACATACATACATACATACATACATACATACATACATACATACATACATACATACATACATACATACATACATACATACATACATACATACATACATACATACATACATATCAAAACACTTTATTGCCAAAAATGATAGAGACCAATGTGCAATTTGAAACGCAAACTCAATGGGACCCACCAGCCAAGACATGACCCCTTCTTGCCCATACTCTCCTGGAGCCAATCATTACTGACATGCTCAGGTACTTGGCAATATGCTTACTTCTTCTCCTGTCCAGCCCTGTCATGGCAAATCCCGACACTACTCATCAATGTACCATACCGAGGGAATCGATGACCAGCACAACGATTTTTGTCTCAAAACCTGCCTTGGTTAAAAGTGCACAGAGGGGTCTATATTTCTCAAATTTGTGATGGTAGTGTTGCGCTCTTCTCTTCATAATATCCTGTTGTACAGGGGTTCTAGCTTGCGCCAGGAAGTCGAAGTTCACAAACGCTGGTGGTCGTTTTCGATAAACTGTATTCCCGCACTGGTCGATACACAGTGGTGACAGTAAACAGTATTGTGGTAACATCTTCACTCTATGCGCAATGCCGCAGAGGACTCACTCATTACAAAGGAGGACTCGTTTATCCTCTAGTTAAGCTCTCACCTTAACTTTGTTGTATCTCGTCGTGTTCATGTTCTTCTGTCGCTTGTCGTGCTTTTGATACTTTTACACACATTCCAGAACCTACCAGAACAGAGATGAACATACTCAACACTTCGGTGGCTTTCGCGACTGACATCACATGACACAGCCATGACAAATTTAGCCCGACTCCACCACATGACGCGGCTACGGCATTTAGCAGAGAGGCGGATGTAAACAATCTGATTGCGCTACATTCATTCTGGAACCTTCACACAGTAGCATTGTTTATGAAACGCATCAAATGGGTTGGAAATTTGTACAATTCTGGCTACAGACTGGGTACGGTCTAAAAAACACGTCAGGTTTGGAACTGACTATCATATGTCCATTTACTGTGATGGTCTGATTCTGAAACAGTTCACAGTGTTCAGTGATAACATTGTTTACCAGTTCTTGTTGGACGATCTCAACACACCTGTCATGTCGCTTAGGGTACAGTCCCTTGAGACGTCTGCATCCGTTGAGTGCGTGTGAGTTCGTGTCCGTTTGAAAACCACATAGCTTACACTCACATTCCCTCTGCTAGGTCTCAGAGTAGTACACGTTGTTGACTGCGTTTGTTTCTAAGAGCTGCAGTCTTCCCTTGGCGATGAATCTCGTAATGTGGTCGCTTATCTTTTGGTTTGTCAGGTGACCAATGGAGTTGTTCATGTCAGCGTACGGCAGAGTTTCACTCTGCAATCTCCCTTGTTGCTGCAGCTCCTGCCAGTGATGAAGTGTTCTGTCCACCTCACGTTGTTTCAACAGCGAGTAGAGGGTCTTTGAGCACGAGCATCTGAGGAGGATTTCTTCATCGTCAGGTGCTGGGATGATGATGGCGTATAAGTCTCTGTGGATGTCATATTCAAGATGCATCTTCAGTCTACCACAGAGCTCATGCAATTCAGTGAAATCAGATTGCGGCCAGTTCACCCTGCGGTTCTTCATGAGTTTATATGCGTCGCCTGTTTGGTACCTGCCAAAGTTGTTCTCTTCGTCTTCAGTCAGGGGGATCTTGTTCATATGGAGAGACAAGCTATCTCTTGCAGAAGCTTGCACATGGGGGTCGTCACTGTTCAATACTGACAGGAGGAATGAGGCACGTTTTGCATAGAACATGGTGCGGGGTCTGATTATACCTAGCCCGCCTTTCTTTCTGGGAGTGAAGATCTGAGCCCGAGTGGACGACGAGTTTAATTTCAGCTGGTCACGAACAAGGTCAACAATCATGTTTTAAATTTTTTTGCAATAGCTTCTCCGTGAAGTGAATATTTTCATACAGAATATTCATTTTTTGTGAAATCATGGGGTTGATGGCTTCGATTCTCTTGTTGACTGGCAGGGGCGATCGGGCAATTTTCAGGAGTGTTGTTTTTACCTCATTCTTAGTTTCTTCGAGTTGTTTCTTCGCTGCAGTGCCGTCCAAGCTTATATGGAAGCCTAGGTATCTGTAGTCCTCTGATCGTCCGTGTTTTGGTACCGTTCCACCTTGTATTTGGAGGCTGATGTTTCTTGTGCTGTCTCGACCGGTACCTATTAAATACGGAATCTAGCGAAATCTTACGGAATCTTACGAAATCTCACGGAATCTTACGGAATCTCACGAAATCTTACGGAATCTCACGGAATCTCGCGGAATCTTACGGAATCCTACGGAATCCTGTGACGGGTACCTATTAAATACGGAATCCAAATCTCCAGAACACTGGCAACGCTACTGTGCTGGCAAAGCAGTGTACATCCCAGTAGAGCATCAACCCGAAGAAAGTGATTTGCTCATTGTACACAGGTTTTATGTACACCATGCCCATGCAGACAAACAGAAGAACGCACATCAGAAACGCGTAACCTGGTTAGGAAACGCAAAGGAAAAACCCATTGCTGTCTATGAGTACAGAGGTACATGTCCAAAACCACAAAAACATCGTGGTGCAACAACAGGGAACCCTGGCGACTACGTCAGACTACACACTAATGTGATGAGAAAAATGAAGGAGTCGATTGACAAACGTCCTTCACAAATTTATTTTGAAGAGACGCAATCTGACGATGGACCTAGAAACAAACAACAGGTGTACACTGCGAGAGTTCGTGCAAAAAAAGAGAAAGATGAATCTGCAACGCATTCAACAAACTTTGTGGATCAATTAGCTGGAATTGAGGACCTGCAAGATTCTCACTCGTTCATCAAACTCATTGTGCGACAGAGCCAATGAGTTCCATGCATCATTTTGTATGATGATGAACAAAATGTCTGATTTGCGGAGATTTTGTTGCCCCCCTTTGAACTCACTAAGCACAGTTTTATGTGTTGACAAGACCTTCAGTTTGAGCGATTTGCACGTCACCGTGACGGTTTTCACAAACTTGGCGTTAAAGAGTCGTAGCACTGATGATCACCCATTGTTTTGTGGGCCAATGCTCTTGCACGGCGAGAGTGATACGGGCACCTACTTTACTTTCTTCCAACACTTGGCGGGATGTTTGTTGGGGTCTCCTCAATGTCCAGTGTTTGGAAGTGATGAAGAAAAGGCACTGAGAAATGCCATTCACATGGCCTTTCCTCAAGCAACTGTGTTGTCATGCACCATGCAGGCATATCCGGCAAAACTGTGCGGCCATGTTAGGTGACAAAGCAGGAATGCCCAGAAAAGAAAGGAAGAAATTCGTGGAAAGTATGTTTGGCAAGAACGGCAAATTAGCATCTGCCAAACATCCTTCTGATGTCCATGACCTGATAACACATCTCATTGAAGAAACAGACAACACCACACTTGAACGGCATCTGCACAGGATTTCTCCTTTGCTGGAGGAAAATGTCAGAGCTCTGCAACACAAAAGGTTGTTGTATACAAACCCGCTGTGGACCAACAACAACGCAGAATCCATGAATCATGTGCTGAGGCAAGCTGTTGACTGGAAAACGCAGAAACTTGCGAACCTCGTGCAAAAGCTACATGAAGTTGTCGCAGCACAATACATTGAGACAAAAAGGGCGTTCTTTGGGGTTGGGGAGTTCTTTCTCATTAACGAGTTCGAAAGATTCTCTGTGCCCAGGGATGTCTGGATGTGCAGCACCTCAACAATGAAAGAGCGACACATGAGAAGGTTCTTGGTGCAAACGGTGGAAATGAATGTAGTCCGCAGCACAGATGGGCTTAAAAGTGTGCGCCCACCAAAACACAAAGGGAAGAAGCCTGGGCAAGTGAAAAGAAAGAGAATGGCCAAGACTCATTCTCAACCTAGAGCAAAACGCCTCAAATGCGTTAAGCAAGAGCAAGAGCACAGCTCGGACTCTTAAAGATTCTCTTCTCAATGAAGATCGTGATAACTGTCATTTGGAAGCGATGTAGGATTTGGAATGATTTCCTGCAACCTAGCCCAGGAGTCTCTGAATGAGGCCTCAATGAGAATGGATGAAATTGACAAGGACACTGTCATTTATGACAGTCTACTGTATAGACGATAATGGCGGAAGGTCCTCTGCAAAATTTGAACGACGACAGGTGTTCTGTCAAAACGTAAGCTAAAAATGTTAACTGTTTTGCTCTTTCAACCAAAAATGATAGTGAAGTTGGAAATGTTTACACAAACCGAAATATTCTTTTTCTCAGTTTTCTGCTTGTTTTTCTTTGAAAAAAATCTTTGACTTTGAGTGAATTATAAAGATGTATATTACCCGCATTTCACTTATGAAAATAACATGCTTCAATAAATCTGCGATTGCTTGTTGATGTCAATGATGGATGATGATGATGATGTTGACGATGAAGACGACGATGATGACGATATTTTCTCTCCCTTGATAGTCAGCATCAGTACAACAAGTGCGGTGCTTCTCAATTTTCAGGCTTTAAACTGAATAAATTTGCGATTTTTTGTTAATGTCAGTGTGTCTGTTTTGTATGTCTGTCAAATTTTGAATCATTCCAGACAAAATGTAAGAGAGGTAAAACTTGTGCATCAATCTTTCTCGTCCATACGCCACATACAGTCATTATAAAACATGAAATAAAGCTATCCTGCAATCTTCCACTGAAGCCCCAAAACAATTAACTTGTCACACACTCACACACCCGCGCACACACACACATAACATGTCATACCAGATTGAGGAGGTGACTTATTCCTTTCAAGTTGTCTTCTTATTACCGTCTAAATATTAGAGATTAAGTTGGTTTCATTTGCCAGTTTATTTCTGATAATTTATTTCGTAAGATTCCGTATTTAATAGGTACCCGTCACAGGATTCCGTAGGATTCCGTGAGATTCCGTAAGATTCCGTGAGATTCCGTAAGATTTCGTGAGGTTCCGTAAGATTTCGTGAGATTTCGTAAGATTCCGTAAGATTTCGCTAGATTCCGTATTTAATAGGTACCCTTCCCGACTGGCCCAGTTGTTTCCAGTACTTTGAGCATGCATGACGGCACATTTATGATGTTTCGCCTGCATACCACTGTAATCTAAGAAGGTCTCAGTGAGAGCCATCATTCTTTTCATGGTTTTTTCCTCTCTGGCAGCCATGCAGATGTCATCCATGTAGGCCTGGCAAGGTGTTAGCAGAGAGTCCATTGCGCCGACCTGGTCTAACCATCTTATCCAAGGATCCAGTGCCTGGATGAACGCAATCGCTGACCACGGACACCCCTAGATGATTCCGCGAGCTCTTGTTATCTTAAGAGTATATCCTCCTCTCGTCTGGACTTGAAACGTCGAATCTGTGTAGATGTCTTGGGTGATTTCGGCGATTTCTTGAGGGTTTCGAGATCTCTGCATGGCCTCCTACTTTATCCTGTGGTCGACACTTTCAAAAGCATCACGGATGGCTACAAAGGTCGGAAAAAAAATTTGCCTGACGTGTGCCTGAAGTTGTCAATACTCGTCTTCAGGCAAAAGACGTGTTCCTGGAGGCCGTCTTGTGGCACTGAGCCTTTTTGCCTTGGCGACAGTCTGTTCGTGGACATGATCCACGGCAGAAATCCGTCTTGAGTCAGCTCCATGTAGATCTTGTACAAGGAGGCGAGCAGCGAGATCGGGGCGCATGTCACTTGGGTCTGTCGAGCTGTCTCCCTTCTTTGGTAGCAGCGTGATTGTCGCATGTTTCCAATCAGCCGGAATCTTCCTGTTTCTCCAGCAGATACTGAAGATCGCTGTGATTGTGTCTATGAGCCGGTTCAGGTTCCTTTTCAAGAAGCCATATTCCACTCCGTCGTAGCCTGGGCTTGTGTTTTTCTTGAGCTCTTTGATGACCCTGGTCACTTCCTCCTTTGTGAAAGGATCTAAGTTTACCTCAGTCTCTGGCGGTAGTGGGTCAAGGTCTGCCGGCCAAGGTTGTTTAGGCAGAGGGTATTGCAGGACCTTCACGCTTTTTTCATTGTAGACTGCCGTCAACGTATCTGGGTCAATGGGGCAGACAGTTTTCGGTGCAATCATGCTGTCGTTTCGGACAACCTCAATAGCACGCTTTTGGTTTTCAGTCCAGAGGTTGGTGAGCTCTTCTCTCGTCACCTCGCGCGCTTCGGTTCTCTGCATGCCGCACGAGAGCCTTGGCTGCTTACGTAGACTTGGCATGACAGCGTTGTCAATGAATTATAATGCAGACTGTATACATACATACATATCAAACCTCTTTATTGCAGAAATTTGTGCAAAGACTATACATGCCTGCTAAAATATGCATACATTACATTACATTACATTACATTACATTACATTACATTACCATTACCTTACCTTACATTAACATTAACATTTACATTTACATTTACATTTACTACAATACAATAACATACCTTACATTAACATGACATTACAATACAATAACATACATTACAATACAATACCATACATTACAATACAATACCATACATTACAATACAATACCATACTTTACAATACAATACCATACATTACAATAACATACATACATATCAGAACACTTTATTGCAGGAAGAGGTACAGAGACCAAATGCAACACGCTGGCATGCTTGACATTAATCCCATAACATGATTATTTGGCCTGTTCTCATAAAGCTTACTGCAAGAGCTGGCAATTATTCCAAATTATTACACATCAAAATGCGGCCTGTGTTCATACTACATGTTGGTTGGTTTTATTGACATTCGATGTGGGTGGACCACACTCATTTAGACAACAGTTCTGTTGGGTGGTCTATATCTCGATAATATTTCAGTGCACCTTCATACCCTTGGCTGTCACATTTAACAAACATTACCAGGTCGTATGCATAACTC
>JAWQFJ010033033.1:0-23282 GCA_034096865.1 Theodoxus fluviatilis
GAGGAGAATCGTACATGTTAATTAGTCTCCTGCCTACAGTCACCCTAGTCACTACGTGGATTCATTTGCAAGTAAGGCAGAATGAGGCTATAGGCTGTGGAGTATTACGCAATCATACATAGATTTTCGCACACACACAAACATATTACTTGATCTTTTTGTAGACGCCAAAAACACCCATTTATAAATGGACTTGTAACCTAAACTCACAAAGTGCATGCAGTGATGTTTTACATTTCTAAATTTAGTAAAATCTTAAAGTTTTTCAAGTGACTCTTATCGGTGCAAACTCTGCTGTTTCGCAATTTCTCCAAAGTTGGCAATCAGGACGTGAATAACGTTTTTCCTGTCATGGCGACGTGTTAAGATAGGAAAGAGAAATGCTGTGTTAATCACTGACTGAGGCAGAGATACAGTATCTACTTTGAAGTGAAGCCTTTGGATTCATGGGTGATAAAGATGATTTTTATATGAAATCATTAAAAACAGAATTCACATGAAATTATTCGTGTTTCCTATTTGAAGGAAAATTGCCAAGTTAGAAGTGTTTATGATACCAATATTCGAGAATATTTTCCCGAATACAACAGCATTCTTGAAAATAGCGATTTCTGCTAAATAAGTGGTACATCAAACACTTTCAGATCAACTGATGCCGTGACGCTTGCGTTCTACGTCACACTTTGAGCGTACTACGTCCCACTTTGAGCGTACTATGTCCCACTTAACTTACTACGTCCCACTTTAAACGGACTATGTCCTACTTTAACTTACTACGTCCCATTTGAACGTACTATGTCCCACTTTATCATACTACATCCCACTTTGAACGTGCTATGTCCCACTAACTTCCTACGTCCAATTTTGAACGTACTATGTTCCACTTTAACTTACTACGCACCACTTTGAACGTACTATGTGCCACTTTAACTTACTACGTCCCACTTTGAACGTACTACGTCCTATTATGAACGTACTTTATCCCACTTTAATGCACTACGTCCAATTCTGAACGTACCACTTTACACTATGAACGTACTATGTCCCACTTTGAACGTACCACGTCACACTATGAATGTACTATGTCCCACTTTGAACGTACCACGTCACACTATGAACGTACTATGTCCCACTTTGAACGTACCACGTCACACTATGAACGTACTATGTCCCACTTTGAACGTACCACGTCACACTATGAATGTACTATGTCCCACTTTGAACGTACCACGTCACACTATGAACGTACTATGTCCCACTTTGAACGTACCACGTCACACAATGCACGTACTATGTCCCACTTTGAACGTACCACGTCACACAATGCACGTACTATGTCCCACTTTGAACGTACCACGTCCTACTATGAACGAACTATATCCTACTTTAATGCACTATGTCCAATTTTGAACGTACCACTTTGCACAATGAACGTACTATGTCCCACTTTGAACGTACCATGTCACATCATGAACGTACTATGTCCCACTTTGAACGTACCACGTCACACTATGAACGTACTATGTCCCACTTTGAACGTATCACGTCACATTATGAACGTACTTTGTCCCACTTTGAACTAACCACGTCACAGTATGAACGTACCACGTCCAACTTTGAACGTACTATGTTCCACTATTAATGTCTCGTGACCTCTCGTTTAGTGCCGAAAGCAAGCTCACAAGCTGGTTTCTAACAACACAAAGTTTCACTAATCATCAACAACAACAAAAGGAGAGAAAAAAGTTTTTCGAACAAGACGTGAAGCCTGAAGATATTTTCATTGCTCTTTTGCTTCGAAAAATAACTGAGAGCTTTTCCTGTAAGACGGGTCATCGGACGCAGCGGAGGCGTCAAGCTGGGCTCGAATCCAGCGCTGTTGGCTCCCTGTGACTAATCGTGAGCAATTGCGTGTGCATTTCCGCCCGCGAGAGTTGCTTGTCCCTATGCATTTACATGCACGGGCACAGCCAGACACGGCTGTATCATTGTTTGCAGACTTACATGGTGATGAAGTAAAACAACACTGGTACGACAACTGTTGCCTGTGAAGAGTGTGATACTAATCAGAGCATGGTTGATGGAACGAAAAAAGATCAAATTAGACAGCATTCTGAGAGCGCAAACCTCCACCAAGGTAACCCACACCTACTCTTCCATGGCCTGTATAAGTAATTCAGGCAGGATGTTCTGCTAGCCAGGCCACGAGGTTTAGTTCACTGTAGCGCCACCCAGCAAGCATCACCTGAGCGCAGAACGCATACGCCGACGTCATCAATAGTTTAACGTCATCATCTTCTTGATGGGTGATCAAATCTATCTTTATGCTTGTAATTGCAAAACGAGGTAACAAATGAGCTCCAAAATTTAATAGAGTGTTCCCAGACCCTCCACCGAATTTCCTTTTTTTGCAGAATAACTAATTATCTCATTAAGGAACTGAGGATAAAACATAACTTCCTTGGCGGAAGCAAAAAGCTCAAGGTCTCGTAAGTGTAGAGCGCAAAACAAATTAAAATGAGCTGATAGCATGTTCTTTTAAAAATCACGTTACATGTAAAGACACTTTTTTCTCAAAGAATGAAGACGAGCAGTCAGTTTTTATCATTTTTGCGTCTTCATTATAAAAAACCAATACGTGTATAAATCTATTTCGATTACCAACAATATGAACCAGGCGAGGATTGTGAAGCCATGCAGATCTATGCGGCCAAGCGCCAGCATCGGGTTGGAATACTCCCCAGGGAGCGGAGTTGGTGCCGGTACCTGACTGTGTGAGTCTTAAAATGTCTGTCACTGTGTTTGTTGTGAGGTACCAGTGAGGATTGATCAAGATGCCCGGTGATCAGGGGGTAAAGTGTAAAGCGGTTTGAGCACCGATCAATGGTGGAAAGTCGCTATATAAAATCACACCTTTACCTTTTTATCTACTGAGACACACAACAATTATGGTAATGAAGGGCGGTGATAAGATTGATACAAATTGGAATGTATTTCTTACGAGTACAACATATGTTTATCATCTGTGTGGTTTCCAATGTATTAGATATGCATAGGTAACTTTGGCAATTTGTGTTGAATTAGTAGCAAGCGTTACAGTACTATTTAAACTGACAGAAACGTTTATCTGTACATACTACTTATCATGTAGAGTGTACAGTTAACCAAACCATAAAATACATGCGTAAAGGATACTCGTAAACATCCCCCCCCCCCCAAAAAAAAAAAAAAAAAAAACACCACACAAAAACACCCGGATAATATTATGAGAAAATCGGTGGTCAACATGGTGTTGCCTTGAAACAATAATTGTTACAATGTAAGTAAAACGGCCTGATTTTCAATGCAATATTTCATTTTGACTGCTCTACCTTTTCCTTGCCCCACAACCAGTGACGCCCCATACCACCTGTAAGCCACCCTAGCTTTTCTCGTATCCTGCATCAATCACGGCAACAGCACGATCTAGTCTTGCTGATGACAAGATATCGCCATGTCATCCTCTCCACACCGACACGGGGATACGTCACCTGGGCGCTTTGGACACGATGGTCTCGAGGCGGCGGAGCCGTGCGGGCAGCGGAATTAGTCACGGCTTCGCGCTAATCCGAGAACAAGCTCGGTGCTAAGAGGATCGAGCTAGCGCCGGGAGACAGCCTCAACAGCGACAGGCGACACAGGACAGAGCAGCCAGATGTTGAGTCTCAAGTTTTCCTTCCATAGATCCCATCTCCAAGGCGTCCCTCCGTACACTGGCTGTGACAGAGATTGGAGGAGACAGTCTACGGACAAAGAGGTACGGATCCCAGTGTGAATTCAGTCCGAGTGGGAGTTTGCCAGGCGTGTCACAGGAAAAAGCCGCGGTCACACAAGAGGATTGTTACACGTCGAGAGAGCGAGGCAGGTGCAAGTGAGTACAGGAGATCCGTTCCAGGTGACGTACGGACGGGGCGACGGCGCACTTGTGAGACACTACTAGTCACGGTCGACTGACTCCGTCCAGGAGAAACAAAGATGAATAAGTGATCGTACATGCAACGGTTGACCATGACACTTTTGTGTTGTGGTTTATGAAGGGGTCTTGTCCTGTATGTCTGCAAACGACGTCGAAAAGGGTGCGACGGAGGCCACACTTGTAACCATGTCGCACAGCGTGTCGTCTTCAAGGGTAGGAGAGAGGAGGACCCAGACTTCATGTTAGGACGCTAACTCACGTCCAATGCTGCTGTAACGCTATAGGCTTGGCGAGACTGTAATTTTCCTCAGAAACCGTTGACTCCTATGCGGTAAGTGTCCGATTACGAATTATAACTGTGTGCATCTGTAGTTTTTAGTTTTATTTCAACGTGCTCTGTCATAACGCCTCTCTCGACACATAAAAAACATTTCATTATTTTGGAAGTGTTCATTAGGTTGTTTAAAGAGATAAATGCGACGAGAAACGACGAATATCAACGGCAGATGTCTCTACCATACTGATCATTCTAAAGTGTGCACTCTTCTTTCAGATAAACGGCTGTAAGGCTGAATCACAGTGACGTCATTCACACCTATAGCTCCTACTTCAAGAACCCCGTTTCGGACTACTTTCATAAGCGCTTCGGAACAGCAACGGTCCAGCACAGTCTGAACTCCCCTCTTACACGTCAGCCCAGCATTGGTCCAGCACAGTCTGAACTCCCCTCTTACACATCAGCCCAGCATTGGTCCAACACAGTCTGAACTCCCCTCTTACACATCAGCCCAGCATTGGTCCAGCACAGTCTGAACTCCCCTCTTACACATCAGCCCAGCATTGGTCCAACACAGTCTGAACTCCCCTCTTACACATCAGCCCAGCATTGGTCCAGCACAGTCTGAACTGCCCTCTTACACATCAGCCCAGCATTGGTCCAGCACAGTCTGAACTCCCCTCTTACACGTCAGCCCAGCATTGGTCCAGCACAGTCTGAACTGCCCTCTTACACATCAGCCCAGCATTGGTCCAGCACAGTCTGAACTGCCCTCTTACACGTCAGCCGCCCAGCATTGGTCCAGCACAGTCTGAACTCCCCTCTTACACGTCAGCCCAGCATTGGTCCAGCACAGTCTGAACTGCCCTCTTACACATCAGCCCAGCATTGGTCCAACACAGTCTGAACTCCCCTCTTACACATCAGCCCAGCATTGGTCCAGCACAGTCTGAACTCCCCTCTTACACATCAGCCCAGCATTGGTCCAGCACAGTCTGAACTCCCCTCTTACACATCAGCCCAGCATTGGTCCAGCACAGTCTGAACTGCCCTCTTACACATCAGCCCAGCATTGGAACATGACGGCAACACTGGCATCGTCTCGAGGGCAAGAATCTCCTGATTGAGGACAGCTCCTAACCACAGCAGTCTTTGCCCATTCCACAAGGAGCAACTATCACTCCCCTCTTCAAGGGGATCTCACCCCATCTTCCATTTCTCCTCTTCCCCCCTTCCTAATCTCCGACTGTCCCACACCCACACCGAACCCTACCCCTCCGTCCAACAAATGCCACGAGCCCTACACCTCCGTCCAACCGAGACAGAAGACATGGAGACACCGAAGAGCGGCAAGTCCATCCGCGTCATCGATGACGACATCCAGCACCTGGTGCAGGAACTGCTCGCCAGGGATGAGGTGGAGGAGGTCATGTTCTATGCCAGCTCGGAAGAGGTCAGTCCTCTGTGTGTGTGTGTGTGTGTGTGTGTGTGTGTGTGTGTGTGTGTGTGTGTGTATGTGTGTGTGTATGTGTGTGTGTGTGTGTATGTTTGTGTTTGTGTGTGTGTATGTGTATGTGTGTGTATGTGTGTATGTGTGTGTGTGTGTGTGTGTGTATGTGTGTGTATGTGTGTGTGTGTATGTTTGTGTGTGTGTATGTTTGTGTGTGTTCGTGCGTGTGTGTGTGTGTGTATGTGTGTGTGTGTGTATGTGTGTGTGTGTATGTGTGTGTGTGTGTGTGTGTGTATGTTTGTGTGTGTGTATGTTTGTGTGTGTTCGTGCGTGTGTGTGTGTGTGTCTGTGTGTGTGTGTGTGTGTGTGTGTGTGTCTGTGTATCTGTGTGTGTGTCTGTGTATCTGTGTGTATGTGTGTGTGTCTGTGTGTGCATGTGTTTGTGTGTGTATCTGTGTTTGTGTATGCGTGGGTGTTTGTGTATATGTGATTGTCAGTGTGTGTGTGTGTGTGTGTGTGTGTGTGTGTGTTTGTATGTGAATGTGTGTATTTGTGTGTGAATGTGTGTGTGTGTAAGTGTATGTGTGTGTGTGTTTGTGTGCGTGTTTGTGTGTATGCAAATGTGTGTGTTTGTGTGTGTAAGTGTGTTTGTGTGTGTGTGTGTGTGTGTGTGTGTGTGTGTATGTGGTTGTTTGTGTGTGTTTGTGAATGTATGTATGTTTATGTGTGTGTGCGTGTGTGTGTAAGTGTATGTAAGTGTGTGTGTGTGTGTGTCTGTGAGTGTGTGTGTGTGTGTGTGTTCGTGTGTGTGTGTGCGTGTGTGTGTGAATGAGTGTATGTGTGTGTATGTGTGTGTGTTTGTGTGTGTTTGTGTGTGTAAGTTTGTGTGTATATATCTGTGCGTATATCTGTGTGTATGTGTATGTGCGCATGAGCGTATGCATGTGCATGTGCGTGTGCATGTGTGTAGGTGTGAATTCCAGGTTGCCTCATCAGCGAGAGCAGGTATATATTTGAATACAAAGCCAAAACCATGAGTTTGAGTATCACGCCACAATACAAAATTGAAAGAAACAAGAGGTACAAAATAAAACCAGCTTTAAACTAAAACTGTCACAAAAAATGACAGATTTTATCATCTGAGACCCTATTGCCTAACAATCATGTGTAGTTTCTCATTTAGATACTGAGTGTTCACATTAATCCTCAAACCGCCTTACTCTAAATATCTTGGTCATTAGAATGCCAAGTCGATCCTTCACAACATCTCCGGGTAGTCATATAGACCTGGGCCCGTATTCACAACGGCGATTTATCGGCGATTTATTTTAACTCCGATTTATCTCTAAACTCAGACGATTCAAACTGCCTGTTCCGCTCTCCCTTGGCTGGAAACCAGTATATATAGCAAAGCGCAACCTAGAATCCTCTGACGAGCGTACCTTATCTAACCGATCAAGATAACGCGGGGCTAGGGGATAAATCGAGTGTTAAAAAGATAAATCGCCGTTGTGAATACGGGCCCTGGGCCCGTATCCAGAACGGCGAATTATTTTAACCCCGATTTATCTCTAAACTTAGACGATTCCAACTGTCTGTTCCGCTCTCCCTTGGCTGGAAACCAGTATATATAGCAAAGCGCAACCTAGGATCCTCTGACGAGCGTACCTTATCTAACCGGTCAAGATAACCCGGGGTTAGGGGATAAATCGAGTGTTAAAAAGATAAATCGCCGTTCTGGATACGGGCCCTGGTCAGATCCCAGCACCATAGCCACTCCAAAAGAAGGATTCTAGTTCATGGCCTCATAAAAACAGCAACAACAAAACCACTCAGCAATTCGCTTTGCCAACTAACGGGAAACCTGCGAAAATCCTCAGTCTGAACTCGCTTGTTGAAACGCTGCCTTTAGATAGGCGGAGGTAGGCAAGCATGATTAGGGGTTTGAAGATGAGCGAGGAGCAGTGCCGTGGTTCTATTCGTGGAAGATGAGCGAGGAGCAGTGCCGTGGTTCTATATGAGCGAGGAGCAGTGCCGTGGTTCTATATGAGCGAGGAGCAGTGCCGTGGTTCTATTCGTGGAACATGAGGAATCTGGCTTTATTGATATAGCATGACGGAGACCACCAGTTTGAACCTAAGTCATTCAGCCCGAGAATGTCAACAACCCCTTTAAAGCGCAGGCAACTGCTAGCAGTTGTCTTTAGCATGGGACTAGGGCCGACCAAAGGGCCTGTGGATTTGGCTTGTCTTTAGCATGGGACTAGGGCAGACCAAAGGGCCTGTGGATTTGGCTTGTGTTTTCTTCGAAGAAGAACTGGAACCAGTACTGCATAATGCACACGTCACACATCACTGCGGTCAGAGGAAGGATTTTGATTGTACATCCAAAACTTGCTAAGTTTGTTTGAATAAGGAACTGTCGCATTATATGTCACCAGTCAGTGTTCTGAAATGTGTTTTCTTATTACATAGGTGAGGACACAGATCGAGGACTGGCTACGGCAAGCGTTTCAGAGGGAACGCAACCACTGGAAGGAAAAGCTGCAGGGAACGTTCCAGGAGATCGATCGTCTGCACAAGCAGTTCATTGCCACCCAGGCTTCCCTCCATGTAAGTAATATCTCTCTCTCTCTCTCTCTTTCTATCTCTTTCTCTCTCTCTCTCTCTTTCTATCTCTTTCTCTCTCTCTCTTTCTATCTCTTTCTCTCTCTCTCTCTCTCTCTCTCTCTCTCTCTCTCTCTCTCTCTCTCTCTCTCTCTCTCTCTCTCTTTCTGGATGCATGGTGTGTGTGTGTGTATGTGTGTGTATGTGTGTGTCTGTGTGTGTGTGTGTGTGTGTGTGTGTGTGTGTGTGTGTGTGTGAGTGACTGACTGAGTGAGTGAATAGGTGGGTGGGTGGGTGAGTGGGGGTGTATGTGTATGTATGTGTGTGCATGTGCACCTGTGTATGTGTGCGTGTGTGCATGTGCACCTGTGTGTGTGTGTGCGTGTGTGTGTGCTCACGTCTATAAGTGTCAGCGTGGGTGCCTGTTGTGTGCCTATATGAAGCTTGATGTCTGCCTACCGATCTGCCCGTCTGCATGTTCGTCTGGATATCTGGCTTTACATTTGCGCAAACATGCATGTGTGAGCCTATGCGTTTATAGGCATATCTGTGTGACATTAATTTTCCCATTTAATCAAAAGTTTATTACGACCGCACTGTCCATAATCCCACACATCTGGGGACAGAAGTCTTAAGAAGTCATTTTGCAAATACATATTCAACATCCTATCCCGTACTAATAAAAACCATCGTTGCCTGCACTCTTAATTTGTGGTTCTATACTGAGAGAAAAAACTTTCTACTCAAGTCGATGGCAAGACTGCATCTAATACTTACAATCTAACCCTGAGTGATTGCATGATATGATACGTGATCATTTTGTCCCACCTTTTGTAGGCTCCAGCTGATAAGTGTTCACGAACCTGCATGCATATTTAAATGGTCGCATGTTCAAACTATGTTGCAATATTTCTTATATTTCACAAGCGGAGATGTTTCGGAAAGGGTTCCTTCAGCGGGCCACATTAGTGGACTCGCCCGAGGAGAGGGGTGCGGGAAAGATAGTAAAGCTGGCAGTCCACAGAAGGTGGCGGGCCACATCATCTGATTGGCTGCGTTTGTAGTATGAAAAAAGTTATATTCGATTCTTCAGTCTGCGTTGTCAACATGTGTGTGATTCACTATGGATTAACCGACCAAGATCGCTAATGTTGCGTGTGAGCGCTGTGGCCCGCCAGCTTCGCTGTCTTTCCCACACCCCTCTCTTCGGACGAGTCCACTAGTGTTGCCTGCTAGAGGAACTCTCTCCATGTTTCAGTCAAACTACACTCACACAAACGTTACTGGGTTTTCTTCCCTCTTCTGTCTTCAGGAGCTGGCGGAGGAGTTCGAGCTGGTGGAGAAGGAGGAGGACCACGATGACCAGCCCAACGACGAGGCGCGTGTCATGGAGCTGGTGGAGAGCCTGCGCAGGTTCATCTACAACCTCAAGCTGGAGAACGAGAAGACCTCCAGGCTGGCAGCCCTGGAGGCCGAGTGCTCGCGCCTCAAAGCGTCCCTGTCCGAGGCCCAAAGGGAGATCAGCGACGGTGAGAGCAGGCTGACCACGCAGAAGAAGGAGCTGTTCTGGCTGCACAAGGAGCTCAACTCGGCCAAGTACAAGCTGAGCAAGATGCAGACCATCGCCAAGAACTACAACGAGCTCCACTCCACCAACTTCAGACTGGACGACGTGGATACGCCCAGGCTGGACAACGGTGTGGTCCGCGAGAGGACGTACACCGAGGGAGACCACCTCATGTTCCCTCTGCCCTCGGAGGAGGCGCGCGAGTGTCACAAGCGAGCCGTTATCAAGAGCCAGGAGTCTTCCAGCACGGCCAGGACCCGCTCCAGCCAGACAGGAGGTCTGGGCATCGCCAAGTGCCTGCGCTGCCAGAAGCTGTTCAAGCTGAACGAGAACAACCCCATCTCCTGCAAGTACCACAGCAAAGGCAGGGAGATCAAGGAGCAGTACGACCACAACGGACGCCTCATCCGGGTCGTCTACAAGTGGGCCTGCTGCAAGAAGGGACTCGAGTCGCCAGGATGCAGCAGTGGCTGTCACGTCTGACGCAGAGCCACATGGCTCTCGCTCTCTCTAGTGTCCGTTCAAAAGAACAGAGTCTTCAAAGCAGATGACCACTGGACTCTATGCGTGGAACAGGACACATCCTACAGCTGCCTGGGTAAAATGTACAGCACCAACGCGCAGATCTAGTCGTTAGGCGTCCCCATGTGGGTTGGGGGTTAAAAGAATAGACTTACCGTGTCTCCCTACACGATTCGTAAGAGACAAATAAGGACATCGTGACTTGAATTGTGCTTACTATTCTAATCTGTAATTTGATGTTCGTGCTTTATGGCCTTACATAACTTCCAAAGGCTGATTGACCGTACAAATCCACCCATCCATCCCTCGCGTTATGCGAAGGGGGATAACTCTAATCAACCTATCGTTTACAGACACCTGCTGGAGACACGCCAGTCTCTCACGGCAACTGAATTGTCTCCCTTCCCTTGTCACAGAAGGGGGGTCACTAACCGTTATTGCCTTGTCCCAAATTCACGACAGATTGCACCACAGACCTACAGAGGGTTTCTCGTACGCTAGTGCTGACAAGACGTAAAAAGGAGTGAGGGTACTTTGCCATCTCCCCGTAGAGAAGAACGTCCTTTTCCTCTCCCTTGGTTTGCCATATTTTAGGCTTCTGCTTTGTACTAAATTGCTCAAGACCTATATCACACGTTTTGATCTTTTCTTTCCTTAGCAAAGAAAATAGATTTGACAAAGGTTATTTCCTCGTAACGTCGATGGGGCTGGGTGATGGGTTCATTTAAAGTTAGCACAACATAATTACTTAAACAATTACAAAAGTTGTGTGTTTATTCTAACAGACTTCAAATTCCATAGTTATTTACATGAACGGAAAAAATAACGGCAGATTAACTCTTAAAACGCGCTCGTGAGCGAGCGCGCACACCCAAACACACACACACACACACACACACACACATGCACACGCACTCACGCACGCACACACACATGTCCTTTTAATAGTCATAGAACATTTCAAATCATTGACGAAATCACCCTATGGTCACCACTCAAAATTAAATCCTTCAGATGAATCTTCTTTACATTACAACGCGCTCCAACGATTTTTCGCGATGAGTGGCCTTGCATAGCCTACAGAGGCTAATAGGCCGTAAGACTAACTCCATCCATCCATCCACCACCTTCCCACCCCCCACCCCCCCCCACCCCCACCCCCCAGACACACACACACAAGCGTGCGCGCGCGCACGCATACACACACGCCACGCATATCCATTCATCCAACCATCCAACTATCCATCCATCCATCCATTACAAGGCAGGCGCTCTCGCAGAATTCGGCTCATAGTGAGCGTGCAATGCATAGGAAAGCACTCTCGCACAGACTGCAGTCTCAGAAGGAAGCCCAGACACAGAAGGAAGCCCAGACACAGAAGGAAGCCCAGTCACAGAAGGAAGCCCAGGCACAGAAGGAAGCCCAGACACAGAAGGAAGCCCAGACACAGAAGGAAGCCCAGTCACAGAAGGAAGCCCACACACAGAAGGAAGCCCAGACACAGAAGGAAGCCCACACACAGAAGGAAACCCAGGCACAGAAGGAAGCCCACACACAGAAGGAAGCCCAGACACAGAAGGAAGCCCAGACAGAAGGAAGCCCAGGCACAGAAGGAAGCCCAGACAGAAGGAAGCCCACACACAGAAGGAAGCCCAGTCACAGAAGGAAGCCCAGACACAGAAGGAAGCCCAGTCACAAAAGGAAGCCCAGTCACAGAAGGAAGCCCACACACAGAAGGAAGCCCAGACACAGAAGGAAGCCCAGTCACAGAAGGAAGCCCACACACAGAAGGAAGCCAACACACAAAAGGAAGCCGTGTCACAGAAGGAAGCCCAGACACAGAAGGAAGCCCAGACAGAAGGATGCCCAGACACAGAAGGAAGCCCAGTCACAGAAGGAAGCCCAGACACAGAAGGAAGCCCAGACACAGAAGGAAGCCCAGACAGAAGGATGCCCAGACACAGAAGGAAGCCCAGTCACAGAAGGAAGCCCAGACACAGAAGGAAGCCCAGACACAGAAGGAAGCCCAGACACAGAAGGAAGCCCAGACACAGATGGAAGCCCAGACACAGAAGGAAGCCCAGACACAGAAGGAAGCCCAGACACAGAAGGAAGTCCAGACACAGAAGGAAGCCCAGACACAGATGGAAGCCCAGAAACAGATGGAAGCCCAGACAGAAGGAAGCCCAGAAACAGAAGCAGACACAGAAGGAAGCCCAGACACAGAAGGAAGCCCAGACACAAAAGGAAGCCCAGTCACAAAAGGAAGCCCAGTCACAGATGGAAGCCCAGACACAGAAGGAAGCCCACACACAGAAGGAAGCCCAGTCACAAAAGGAAGCCCAGTCACAGAAGGAAGCCCAGGCACAGAAGGAAGCCCAGACACAGATGGAAGCCCAGACACAGACGGAAGCCCACACACAGAAGGAAGCCCAGACACAGAAGCAGACACACAAGGAAGCCCACACACAGAGGGAAGCCCAGTCACAGAAGGAAGCCCAGTCACAGAAGGAAGCCCACACACAGAGGGAAGTCCAATCACAGAAGGAAGCCCACACACAGAGGGAAGCCCAGTCACAGAAGGAAGCCCAGTCACAGAAGGAAGTCCAGACACAGAAGGAAGCCAAGACACAGAAGGAAGCCCAGACACAGAAGGAAGCCCAGACACAGAAGGAAGCTCAGACACAGATGGAAGCCCAGACACAGATGGACGTCCAGACACAGAAGGAAGCCCAGACACAGAAGGAAGCCCAGTCACAGAAGGAAGCCCAGACACAAAAGAAAGCTCACACACAGAAGGAAACCCACACACAGAAGGAAGCCCACACACAGAAGGAAGCCCAGACACAGAAGGAAGCCCAGACACAGAAGGAAGCCCAGACACAGAAGGAAGCCCAGTCACAGAAGGAAGCCCACACACAGAAGGAAGCCCACACACAGAAGGAAGCCCAGTCACAGAAGGAAGCCCAGACACAGAAGGAAGCCCAGACACAGATGGAAGCCCATACACAGATGGACGTCCAGACACAGAAGGAAGCCCAGACACAGAAGCAGACACAGAAGGAAGCCCGCACACAGAAGGAAGCCCATACACAAAAGGAAGCCCAGACACAGAAGGAAGCCCAGACACAGAAGGAAGCCCAGTCACAGAAGGAAGCCCACACACAGAAGGAAGCCCACACACAGAAGGAAGCCCAGTCACAGAAGGAAGCCCAGACACAGAAGGAAGCCCAGACACAGATGGAAGCCCATACACAGATGGACGTCCAGACACAGAAGGAAGCCCAGACACAGAAGGAAGCCCAGACACAGAAGCAGACACAGAAGGAAGCCCGCACACACAAGGAAGCCCATACACAAAAGGAAGCCCAGACACAGAAGGAAGCCCAGGCACAGAAGCAGACACACAAGGAAGCCCGCACACAGAAGGAAGCCCATACACAAAAGGAAGCCCAGACACCGATGGAAGCCCAGATACAGACGGAAGCCCACACACAGAAGGAAGCCCAGACACAGAAGGAAGCCCAGACACAGAAGGAAGCCCAGACACAAAAGGAAGCCCACACACAGAAGGAAGCCCACACACAGAAGGAAGCCCAGTCACAGAAGGAAGCCCACACACAGAAGGAAGCCCACACACAGAAGGAAGCCCAGTCACAGAAGGAAGCCCAGACACAGAAGGAAGCCCAGACACAGATGGACGTCCAGGCACAGAAGGAAGCCCAGACACAGAAGGAAGCCCAGACACAGAAGGAAGCCCAGACCCAGAAGGAAGCCCAGACACAGAAGGAAGCCCACACACAGAAGAAAGCCCATACACAGAAGGAACCCAGACACAGAAGGAACCCAGACACAGAAGGAAGCCCAGACACAGAAGGAAGCCCAGACACAGAAGGAAGCCCACACACAGAAGGAAGCCCACACACAGAAGGAACCCAGACACAGAAGGAAGCCCAGACACAGAAGAAAGCCCAGGCACAGATGGAAGCCCAGACACAGAAGGAACCCAGACACATAAGGAAGCCCACACAGAGAAGGAACCCAGACACAGAAGCAGACACAGAAGGAAGCCCAGGCACAGACGGAAGCCCAGACACAGAAGGAAGCCCAGACACAGATGGAAGCCCAGACACAGAAGGAAGCCCAGACACAGAAGGAAGCCCAGGCACAGAAGGAAGCCCAGACACAGAAGGAAGCCCAGACACAGAAGCAGACACACAAGGAAGCCCAGACACAGATGGAAGCCCAGACACAGAAGGAAGCCCAGACACAGAAGGAAGCCCAGACACAGAAGGAAGCCCAGGCACAGAAGGAAGCCCAGGCACAGAAGGAAGCCCAGGCACAGAAGGAAGCCCAGGCACAGATGGAAGCCCAGACACAGAAGGAAGCCCAGGCACAGTTGGAAGCCCAGGCACAGAAAGAAGCACAGACACAGAAGGAAGCCGAGACATAGAAGGAAGCCCAGACACAGAAGGAAGCCCAGGCACAGAAGGAAGCCCAGACACAGAAGGAATCCCAGGCACAGAGGGAAGCCCAGACACAGAAGGAATCCCAGGCACAGATGGAAGCCCAGACACAGAAGGAAGCCCAGACACAGAAGGAAGCCCAGGCACAGATGGAAGCCCAGACACAGAAGGAAGCCCAGGCACAGATGGAAGCCCAGACACAGAAGGAAGCCCAGACAGAAGGAAGCCCAGACACAGAGGGAAGCCCAGACACAGAGGGAAGCCCAGACACAGAAGGAAGCCCACAGAGGCAACAGTCAGCCACAGGCGTGACGTAACATCTGCCAGAGCAAGTGGGGCTCGGCACGTGACCACTGAGACAATCCTGCAGGACTGTTAAGCGGTTTGGGCAGGTCTGCCTGAGGGCTGGGCAGTGTTTATGTGTGTGTGTGTGTGTGTGTGTGTGTGTGTGTGTGTGTGTGTGTGTGTGTGTTAGTGTCTGTGTGTGTGTGTGTGAGAAGTGACTGTTTAATCATTCTGCAATTTGTTTCTTCTCATTTTCCATAAAAGATACAAATAAATCAGTAATTGTGCTGCCGTAGATATTAAAACTTCTGTGTCCTTGGAAAGATAACGGTGAAATGGCTTCAGATTTCCTAATAGGATGTTCACATGTCAATATATTATGTGACAATGCTAATTCACTCATTCATTCACATTCACACTTTCATTCCCTCCCTCCCTCAGCTCCCCCCCCCCCTACCACCACCCCCCACCCCACCCCTCGCTCACACTCACTCACTCATTCTCGCTCGCTCACTCACTTGTTTATTCACTTGTACCACTCATTAAAAACAAGTTCGTCCACGTCAATGCTTTTTCTGACAATGCCGTCGTGATGAACATCTGTGGAAACTTTCACAGTTGCTTCGATCGACTCATTCTAGTTCACTAGAGACTTCGCCTACACTGACTCGGGTTTACAGAATGCGATCGACTGCAATGAAAACAGAGATCGTCGAAATGACCTCAGCGTGATCATACTCAGCAGCCACCAAATTGACACAAAATGTTATAACATTCGTCCCTACATGTTTCGTATGTAATATTTTAAAAATTCATCCGCAAATGACACTTTCCGAAACGATTACAAAAATACGAAATCCGAATTTAGAGCTAGATTCCTGAGTAGCGTCCGTGATTGGACGATGCGACGAAATCCCCACGCCACACACGGGGACACCTCACCACGGGGACATCTCACCACGGGGACATCCCACCACGGGGACATCCCACCACGGGGACATCTCACCACGGGGACATCTCACCACGGGGACATCGCACCACGGGGACATCGCACCACGGGGACATCCCACCACGGGGACATCCCACCACGGGGACATCTCACCACGGGGACACCTCACCACGGGGACATCCCACCACGGGGACATCTCACCACGGGGACATCGCACCACGGGGACACCTCACCACGGGGACATCCCACCACGGGGACATCTCACCACGGGGACATCGCACCACGGGGACATCTCACCACGGGGACATCCCACCACGGGGACATCTCACCACGGGGACATCTCACCACGGGGACATCGCACCACGGGGACATCTCACCACGGGGACATCCCACCACGGGGACATCGCACCACGGGGACATCTCACCATGGGGACATCTCACCACGCCACAAGGCAGTTTAAAACGCTTGTTCGGCCAGAGCCATGCATGCAGCACGCGCGATCTGCTGGAAAACACGCACTCTTTCTTTAACTCGCGCACTCAGGTGATGAAACTTCAGTCAGGCCCTACAGCGCACACGTGCAGTTTGTTTCTTGCCTTATACTTTTCCTACACATTAACGGCATCACAGCCTACGCTACACATGAAGCGTTGAAACTGGTGTTACGAGCAACTGACGTCGTAGCAACCGAGCTGACTAAGCATTACGTGTATATCATACAACGCTTTCTATTTCTCATTTGATTATTGTGTTTATAAGACTACACCTGCAGCCGCAAAACTATGCATACAGGCCGCTTCAAACGAGTTACACGTTGCGCTGCTCAACGCTAAACCGGCCTGCAATGCAAACTCCAATCCTCAGCAAAATCCCAGTGGCCCAGAGCCATAGGCGACAGTGGCCTGACCCAAGTCTTCCTAAAGGTGGACGCAACTGTTGGACTTGGTATTGAATGTCGTCATGGCTATTTCGGTCCTCCAGGCGTTCTGACAGGCAACAAAAGCACCGCCCTATGGCCGCAGGGCATCAGGCCCTCTGGTAACAATACCTCGGGTGGGTAGAGGCGGGTGAGGGGTGGGGGGAATATATCAGAAATGGTGGTGCAGCTGGTGGTGAAAAAGTGTGGTGGTGGGATGTGTCACCGGCGGCTGGCTTGATCACGAGTCAGTCACAGGAAGTCCCACCCACCGCAGACTTACTGCGAGTGCGGCAGTGCTATAAATCATCTTGCGGTGGACGGACACAATGCCTGCTGTGGAGTGTGAACAAACAGCGCAAGCCACGAGGAAAGCAGGGGGAGCCATTACGGCGGCTGTCAACGAGCATTCCGTTCTGCTTGTCGAGCACGGCGGCTGTTTGAGGGCGTTACCTAGCTATACTGACGTCACAAGAGCAACAAGTCATACGCCTGATCCGGCCGCGCCCGTGCGTGCTCTGACGCGGCCTCCATGACGTCAGAGGAGAGACCCCCGTGTACTAGACTACCGCATGCTGATCCCCCTTGACGTCAAGATCAGTAATCCTACGACTGGCTCCTGTGGCAAGTTCGTGACCAGATCCCCGAGGGGGAAAACATTCCTTCACCTCAACTGCAGTCAACCTCAGCTGCGCTCTGGTGATATCATGATGCTAAATCTGGTGTTGCGACAGCAGTACATAGAACGAATTTTGTTAATAGCGAAACCAAATGTATGGAACCGCACGCAGATATCTATGTACACGCTGCGGACATTCATTTCCCTTCAGAAACCATGACCCTTAACGTCATGAATACTAAAAAGGTTTTCGTGAAACGGTTTTCTTTCATTATAATCCTTGCATCTTTAAGGGTGTGTGTGTGTGTGTGTGTGTGTGTGTGTTTTCTGGCAAAATAACACAACATAAGCACACCTTTTTTGGCATTCTTTTTTTTCTTAATAAAATGATGATATTAGTGGCGTTTTTCCACCCTGGAACAATTTTGAATAATTTTCTCGACGTGCCAGTGCGAGCCTTTGCTCTCTCTCTCTGTCTCTCTCTCTCTCTCCCTCTCTGTCTCTCTCTCTCTCTCTCTCTCACACACACACACACACACACACACGCACACGCACACGCACACTCCCTCACCCCCACCCTCCACCCCTCTCTCTCTCTCTCTCTCTCTCTCTCTCTCACACACACACACACACACACACACACACACACACACACACACTCTCTCTCTCTCACCCCCCCTCCACCCCCCCTCTCTCTCTCTCTCTCTCTCTCTCTCTCTCTCTCTCTCTCTCTCTCTCTCTCTCTCTCTCTCTTTCTGCATGCGTATTAGAGTATGGAGGTGCGTGCTCACATCTGTGTATATGTGCATGTGTGTAAGTGTGCATGTGTGTAAGTGTGCATGTGTGTATATGTGCATGTGTGTAAGTGTGCATGTGTGTAAGTGTGCATGTGTGTAAGTGTGTATGTGTGTATATGTGCATGTGTGTAAGTGTGCGTGTGTGTAAGTGTGCATGTGTGTAAGTGTGCATGTGTGTATATGTGCATGTGTGTAAGTGTGCATGTGTGTAAGTGTGCATGTGTGTATATGTGCATGTGTGTAAGTGTGCATGTGTGTAAGTGTGCATGTGTGTAAGTGTGCATGTGTGTAAGTGTGCATGTGTGTATATGTGCATGTGTGTAAGTGTGCATGTGTGTAAGTGTGCATGTGTGTATATGTGCATGTGTGTAAGTGTGCATGTGTGTAAGTGTGCATGTGTGTATATGTGCATGTGTGTAAGTGTGCATGTGTGTAAGTGTGCATGTGTGTATATGTGCATGTGTGTAAGTGTGATCCTACAAAGAAGATCTGAAAGTCTGAGTGTTGGAACTAGGCTGCTCGAACCACTCCCACGTATTAGGTGTTCATTCCAGGCCGGATAGAAACTGGAGTGGTACCTTCGTATGTCAATGAAAGTAATGTTTGCTTTGGAAAGTTTGCAGTGGATCTCCAAATGGTACATCCGTGTATGCACACTCTCTCGCTCCCGAACTACTCAATGACAGACACCAACTGGGCCATCTTACATGGCGGCATGTTTGCAGAGTTTGGAGTTTAATGAACAAAATTGAATGAAAAAATGAAAATAAAGCCAATTAGCTCTAAACAAGACAACGTCGACATAATTCTTATATGATTTCTAACGGAGTCAGCTTATTGGTAAACGAGAAAGCGAAAACAAAGCTCATCCCTCTAAACCTACTTAATCTACCTTTTTTCTGAATATGCTGACTCACGGTTTAACCTGGCCCCCTCCGCCTTTCCTTCTCTGCCTGGCGGTTTTCTCTGCCTCGGTGCCTGTGGCGGCTTGCGCACAACGCACAGTGTCCCTGGCCGCGCGCCCCGCGTGTGCTGTGTCCTGTGTGACCCTGCATCCTCCTCTTTCTCTTTTTCGTGTTGTGTGCGCGCGCGACTGATGAATGGCCGCGTACCAGTACCCCGTACGCGTTCTGGCCGTCCTGGTCTTTCTGCCCCGCCCGTCCCGCGGGCCGGGCGGTCCGACCCGTCCTCGGGGGCGTGCTCAGGGCCATGGGGATAGGCGTGCGGGGGGCAACGTGTCCTGCGCAGCATATCAGAAAAAACGTAGATTAAGTGGTTTCGAGGGTGAGCTTGTTCGTTTGTACTCCGGCTCGTTAGCACTCTATAAGCCTTCTGTCGCGTTTGTCTGGTTAGAGTAATGGCTGAGTTATGTTTCATTCAAGGTCTCCCCTCCACCTCTGCCCCACGCGCTGTCAGATGGCGTGGGTCGGTCATTGAGTCGTTCCGGAGCGCGAGAGTGTGTACGGATTTACCTTGGAGAGCCCGCAAACTTTCCACAGCAAACTACTTTCATGACTACGAAGGTACCACTCCAGTTTCTCTCCGGCGAATGACCACCTAACGTGGGCGTGTTACGAGCCGCTATTCCCACCTCAGCTTTCAGCTTTTCTTTGTAGGATCACACTTACAACTATGCACATAGACACAAAGCACACTTACACACATGCCACTCCACACAGCCTACACATGCCCTCCACATGCACACTTAAACCATGCACATCTCCCTGCACTTACACACCGGCACACTAACACGCAATATTAACATGCACACTAACAATGCACCTTCACACATGCCTTAACACTGCACAATCCCCAATGCACATATCCACATGCATCCACCTGCCCCTTCACACAGGACATATACCAGGACATTACAACATGCACATACACAGACACGCACACTTACCCCATGCATCTCCACTACCCCCTTACAATGCACCCTTCACAATGCACTTACACACTGCACATATCCACACGCCACATACCCAACAGGCCCCTTCCACACATGCAATATGCACCGCTGTGAGCACGCCCTCCTATCTACTCGCTGCGAAAGAGAGAGAATGAGAAACGAGAGAGAGAGAGAGAACGAGAGAGCGAAGGGAGAGAGAGGAAGTAGAGAGGAGGAGAGAGAGAGCGGGGGGGTGGAGGGGGGGTAGCGAGACGAGAGAGTGGCAGTTTGTGTGTGGTCGGGTGGGTTTGGTGTGTGTGGAAGATAGGAGGAGAGAGAGAGAGGAGACGAGAGGGTGGGGGTGGGGGGAGGGAGTGTGGTTGGCGGTGGGTGTGTGGGTGGTGGGGGAGATCTCTCGCAGCGCGTTTCCTCTTCCTTCTAGCGAGACAGGAGAGCGAGCACAGGCTCGCCTGGTGCGTGCAAACTTCAAAATGTTCCCGTGGACAACGACTAATATATATTTATAAGAAAAAAAGAAGCAACAAAGGTGTGCTAAAAAAAATGTTTGTGTTATTTGCCAGACACAACCACACACCCCACACACACCCTCTACCGCGCCGGCTCTCTGCCAGCCGTTCCCGCCCCTTTTCGCTTCCTGCGTTCGGGTTTTTTGCCGGGCTAATGAATGTCCGGTGTATAGCCATTGTGCGGTCCTCCTTTGGTTTCGCCTCTCCCCCTTCCTTCTCTCGTGCGCCGCTCTCTCTATCTTCCTCCGCTGCCCGCTCTTTTGCTGCGTTGGGCCGCTTCCCTCGGGCTTGCCGACTGCCCCGGCGCTTGAGTCTTCTGCTTGCTTCCTTGGGCTCCGTCGCCTTTCGTCCTTTCCGGTGGTTCTCTTCCGGTGGCGCGCCCAGCCGCGGCGCGGGGCTCCGGCGTCGCCTTTTGTCTTGTGCCGTCAGCTCGTCTCTCCCCTTGTCCGCCCGCCGCCCGGCCTGTCTTGCCGTCGTCTGGTTGTTTGTGGTTCGTGTTTGTTCCCTCCCCCGTGTGTCCGTCGCCCGATGCTTTCTCGCCTGCCGCTGCCGTCCGTCTCGGTGGGGGGCTCTGGCTGCTCGTGCTCCAGCCGCGCGGGACCCCTCCACAACCCACTTTGTCCCACCAGCTGCCACCCCCATTCTGCTATATTCCCCCCCCCTCCCCGCCTCTACCCACCGCGTATTGTTCACCAGAGGGCCTGCTGCCTGCGGCCCTAGGGCGGTGCTTTTGTTGCCTGTCAGAACGCCTGGAGGACCGAAATAGCCATGACGACATTCAATACCAAGTCCAACAGTTGCGTCCACCTTTAGGAAGACTTGGGTCAGGCCACTGTCGCCTATGGCTCTGGGCCACTGGGATTTTGCTGAGGATTGGAGTTTGCATTGCAGGCCGGTTTAGCGTTGAGCAGCGCAACGTGTAACTCGTTTGAAGCGGCCTGTATGCATAGTTTTGCGGCTGCAGGTGTAGTCTTATAAACACAATAATCAAATGAGAAATAGAAAGCGTTGTATGATATACACGTAATGCTTAGTCAGCTCGGTTGCTACGACGTCAGTTGCTCGTAACACCAGTTTCAACGCTTCATGTGTAGCGTAGGCTGTGATGCCGTTAATGTGTAGGAAAAGTATAAGGCAAGAAACAAACTGCACGTGTGCGCTGTAGGGCCTGACTGAAGTTTCATCACCTGAGTGCGCGAGTTAAAGAAAGAGTGCGTGTTTTCCAGCAGATCGCGCGTGCTGCATGCATGGCTCTGGCCGAACAAGCGTTTTAAACTGCCTTGTGGCGTGGTGAGATGTCCCCATGGTGAGATGTCCCCGTGGTGCGATGTCCCCGTGGTGGGATGTCCCCGTGGTGAGATGTCCCCGTGGTGCGATGTCCCCGTGGTGAGATGTCCCCGTGGTGAGATGTCCCCGTGGTGGGATGTCCCCGTGGTGAGATGTCCCCGTGGTGCGATGTCCCCGTGGTGAGATGTCCCCGTGGTGGGATGTCCCCGTGGTGAGGTGTCCCCGGGTGCGATGTCCCCGTGGTGAGATGTCCCCGTGGTGGGATGTCCCCGTGGTGAGGTGTCCCCGTGGTGAGATGTCCCCGTGGTGGGATGTCCCCGTGGTGGGATGTCCCCGTGGTGCGATGTCCCCGTGGTGCGATGTCCCCGTGGTGAGATGTCCCCGTGGTGAGATGTCCCCGTGGTGAGATGTCCCCGTGGTGAGATGTCCCCGTGGTGAGATGTCCGGGAAAACACGGCTTTCCCCGTGTGGCGTGGGAATTTCGTCGGCTCGTCCAATCACGGACCCTACTCAGGCATCTAGCTCTAAATTCGGATTTTCGTACTTTTGTAATCGTTTCGGAAAGTGTCATTTACGGATGAATTTTATAAATATTACATACGAAACATGTAGGGACGAATGTTATAACATTTTGTGTCAATTAGGTGGCTGCTGAGTATGATCACGCTGAGGTCATTTCGCCGATCTCTGTTTTCATTGCAGTCGATCGCATTCTGTAAACCCGAGTCAGTATAGGCGAAGTCTCTAGTGAACTAGAATGAGTCGATCGAACCACCTGTGAAAGTTTCCACAGATGTTCATCACGACGGCATTGTCAGAAAAAGCATTGACGTGGACGAAATTGTTTTTAATGAGTGGTACAAGTGAATAAACGAGTGAGTGAGCGAGCGAGAATGAGAGTGAGTGAGTGTGAGCGAGGGGTGGGGTGGGGGGTGGGGTGGGGGGGGGGGGAGGGAGGGAGGGAATGAAGGTGTGAATGTGAATGAATGAGTGAGTGAGCATTGTCACATAATACATTGACATATGGACATCCTATTAGGAAATCTGAAGCCATTTCACCGTTATCTTTCCAAGGACACAGAGGTTTTTAATATCTACGGCAGCACAATTACTGATTTATTTGTATCTTTTATGGAAGATGAGGAGAAACAAATTGCAGAATGATT
>JAWQFJ010033034.1:0-2500 GCA_034096865.1 Theodoxus fluviatilis
TGGCACTCGGGGCAAACTTCTCTGCTGCCTTCCAATTTTGGCACTCGGGGCAAACTTCTCTGCTGTCTTCCACGCTTGGCACTCGGGGCAAACTTCTGGGCTGCCTTCCAAGTTTGGCACTCGGGGCAAACTTCTCTGCTGCCTTCCAAGTTTGGCACTCGGGGCAAACTTCTCTGCTGCCTTCCAAGTTTGGCACTCGGGGCAAACTTCTGGGCTGCCTTCCAAGTTTGGCACTCGGGGCAAACTTCTCTGCTGCCTTCCAAGTTTGGCACTCGGGGCAAACTTCTCTGCTGCCTTCCAAGTTTGGCACTCGGGGCAAACTTCTCTGCTGCCTTCCAAGTTTGGCACTCGGGGCAAACTTCTGGGCTGCCTTCCAAGTTTGGCACTCGGGGCAAACTTCTCTGCTGCCTTCCAAGTTTGGCACTCGGGGCAAACTTCTGGGCTGCCTTCCAAGTTTGGCACTCGGGGCAAACTTCTCTGCTGCCTTCCAAGTTTGGCACTCGGGGCAAACTTCTGGGCTGCCTTCCAAGTTTGGCACTCGGGGCAAACTTCTCTGCTGCCTTCCAAGTTTGGCACTCGGGGCAAACTTCTCTGCTGCCTTCCAAGTTTGGCACTCGGGGCAAACTTCTGGGCTGCCTTCCAAGTTTGGCACTCGGGGCAAACTTCTGGGCTGCCTTCCAAGTTTGGCACTCGGGGCAAACTTCTCTGCTGCCTTCCAAGTTTGGCACTCGGGGCAAACAATCCTCGGTCTGCAGAACGTTGCCAGCAATCACGTGACCGATTTAACGGCGTGTCCATTCGCTCGCGGCTGTCACGTGACTAAGTACTATTCCCTGTTTCGAGAGTGGAAATTCATCCTCTCACCCCCCACCCCCCACCCCCACCCCCCCCCACCCCCCACCCCCCACCTCCCGCCCGAAACTGGACCCACTGCCCTCTGCAGACATGGCGGGGACAGAAAACTGGCAATCCATTACATCAGCAGGGAGGGAGGGACATGATGGCAGGGGTGGGGGTGGAGTGGGGGGTGGCGGGGGAAGGGGGTTGACGTTCGGGAGGGAGGTGGAGAAGGGGGCAAGGACATGATGGCAGGGGTGGGGGGTGGAGTGGAGGGTGGCGGGGGAAGGGGGTTGACGTTCGGGAGGGAGATGGAGAAGGGGGGAAGCAGAACTCGGGCTGGAGTGGGGGAGGCAGTGAAGGATAATTCAAACAGAAGCAATCGTTGGAAAGCCCTCGGTTCCATTTCAATCGGTAGCAGCAGAGTACACAAGAAGACTTCTACTGAGGGTGAAATATACACAAGAAGGCTTCTACCGACGGTGAAATATACACAAGAAGGCTTCTACCGAGGGTGAAATATACACAAGAAGGCTTCTACCGACTCTTCCTCCCGGAGGAGTGCTTTTGAGAACAGTGGGAGACGACTTCACATACACAGAAGGACGGCGACCAAATCAGATCCTTCACCATGACGTGTGCGTGACTGCAGGTTTCGTGTGTGTGTGTGTGTGTGTGTGTGTGTGTGTGTGTGTGTGTGTGTGTGTGTGCGTGCGTGTGTGTGTGTGTGTGTGTGTGTGTGTGTGTGTGTGTGTGTGTGTGTGTGTGTGTGTGTGTGTGTGTGTGTGTGTGTTTGTGTGTGCGTGACTGCAGGGTTCGTGTGTTAGTGTGTGTTAGTGTGTGTGTGTGTGTGTGTGAGTGCGTGTTTATGCGTATGTGTGTGTATGTGTGTGTATGTGTATGTGTGTGTGTCTGCGTGTTCGCGTGCGCACGTGCGTGTGTATGTGTGTGTACCTATAATTTTTGTTATATCTAGCTTATCCCTGCAGTTCCTAGCAATTTTCGGTAATCTTCAGGACTCTACGTGCCCCTAACAATCTTGATAAATCCCCTACGGAACACATGCAAACTCAGCGTCCTTGACCTCAACTTGCTACCCAGTGCTCGGGCTACCCAGTGCTCGGGCTACCCAGTGCTCGGGCTACCCAGTGCTCGGGCTACCCAGTGCTCGGGCTACCCAGTGCTCGGGCTACCCAGTGCTCGGGCTACCCAGTGCTCGGGCTACCCAGTGCTCGGGCTACCCAGTGCTCGGGCTACCCAGTGCTCGGGCTACCCAGTGCTCGGGCTACCCAGTGCTCGGGCAACTTGCTACCCAGTGCTCGGGCTACCCAGTGCTCGGGCTACCCAGTGCTCGGGCTACCCAGTGCTCGGGCTACCCAGTGCTCGGGCTACCCAGTGCTCGGGCTACCCAGTGCTCGGGCTACCCAGTGCTCGGGCAACTTGCTACCCAGTGCTCGGGCTACCCAGTGCTCGGGCTACCCAGTGCTCGGGCTACCCAGTGCTCGGGCTACCCAGTGCTCGGGCTACCCAGTGCTCGGGCTACCCAGTGCTCGGGCAACTTGCTACCCAGTGCTCGGGCTACCCAGTGCTCGGGCTACCCAGTGCTCGGGCTACCCAGTGCTCGGGCTACCCAGTGCTCGGGCTACCCAGTGCTCGGGCTACC
>JAWQFJ010033034.1:12500-14384 GCA_034096865.1 Theodoxus fluviatilis
TACAACAGCAGCCGCGTATTTTGGGGGCCGGTGGTGAGGTTCCGGTCTTCGTGCAAGATCGACATCACTTACTTCCCCTTTGATGACCAGGTGTGCCGCCTCAAGCTGGGCTCGTGGGCCTACAACGGCTTTCAGGTGGGGCGCGACCCGCACCGCGCACGCACACGACTTGCTCACGCACGCACGCATACATTCATTCAAGCACTTCTGTACTCAAGAACGCGCGCGTCACCCATGCTGGCGTGAAAGCATTCACACATCTTGCATGCATGCACTCACGCATGCACATAAAAACAAAAATTGACAAACTAACCGCAGCTTAAGAAAAAGAAAAGGAGTTAAAAAATCCCAACAGTCTGAAACAAACAAACATGCAAGCAGCAAACAAACAAACATACAACGAACTAACAAACTAAGAAACAAACAAAAGTCAAACAAACAAACACGCAACAAACAAACAAGCACCAAACAAACAAACAAGCGACAAACAAGCAAACAAACAAGCAACAAACAAGCAGAAAATAAACAAGCAGCAAATAAACAAGCAGCAAACAAACAAACAAACATGCGTCAAACAAACAAACAAGCAGCAAATAAACAAGCAGCAAAAAAAGCAACAAACAAGCAGCAAACAGACAAGCAGCAAACAAACAAACTAGCGGCAAACAAACAAACAAACAAGCAGCAATCGAACAAGTGGCAAACAAACAAGCAGCAAACAAGCAAACAAACAAGCAGCAAACAAGCAAACAAACAAGCAGCAAACACACAAACAAACAAGCGGCAAACAATAAAAAAGCAGCAAACAATCAAACAAGCAGCAATTGAACAAGTGGCAAACAAACAAGCAGCAAACAAACAAACAAGCAGCAAACAAACAAACAAACAAGCAGCAAACAAACAAACAAACAAGCAGCAAAAAACAAACAAACAAGCAGCAAACAAACAAACAAGCAGCAAACAAACAAACAAGCAGCAAACAAACAAACAAACAAGCAGCAAACAAACAAACAAGCAGCAAACAAACAAACAAGCAGCAAACAAACAAACAAACAAGCAGCAAACAAACAAACAAACAAGCGGCAAACAATAAAAAAGCAGCAAACAAACAAGCAGCAAACAAACAAACAAACAAGCGGCAAACAAGCAAACAAGCGAGCAAGCAAGCAAGCGAGCAAGCAAGCAAGCAAGCAAGCATGCAAGTACACAAATAAACAAGCAGCAAACAAACAAACAAACAAGCAGCAAACAAACAAACAAACAAGCAGCAAACAAACAAACAAGCAGCAAACAAACAAACAAACAAGCAGCAAACAAACAAACAAGCAGCAAGCAAACAAACAAACAAACAAGCAGCAAGCAAACAAACAAACAAGCAGCAAGCAACAAAACAAACAAACAAACAAGCGGCAAACAAGCAAACAAGCGAGCGAGCGAGCAAGCAAGCAAGCGAGCAAGCAAACAAGCAAGCAAGCAAGCAAGCAAGCATGCAAGCAAGCAAGCAAGCAAACAAACAAACTGTCCACTGCCACAAAAAAAAAATTCCACTGTCTGAACACTGCCACGGTCCTCCATGACTGGACTTCCGGTCTGTCAGTGACGTCACTCCCATTGATCCATGCTTTCCTCGCTGTTCATGCATGCATCCTTCTCTCCTTTTCTCTCTCTCCATCGGATGTGTTGCTTGCTGTTCATGAACAGTGTGTACTGAGACACACATGTGTTGCTTGCTGTTCATGAACAGTGTGTACTGAGACACACATGCGTTGCTTGCTGTTCATACACAGTGTGTACTGAGACACACATGTGTTGCTTGCTGTTCATGAACAGTGTGCACTGAGACACACGTGCGTTGCTTACTGTTCATGAACAGTGTGTACTGAG
>JAWQFJ010033036.1:0-12535 GCA_034096865.1 Theodoxus fluviatilis
TTCATTCATCCTTCCCTCCTTTCCACGCTCCTTCATCGGACGTGGCCATCATTCTGTCCTCACCTACATCCTCGTCGTCCTCGTCGTCCTCGTCGTCCTCGTCGTCGTCGTCGTCCCCGGCCCGGCGTGGCTGTGTGACAGGTGGACGTGTGGAACAGGTCGCACACCGTGGACCTGACCAACTACGTGGACAACGGAGAGTGGGAACTCATCGGACTCAAGGTGGGCAGTGACGGGGGGTGGGGGGTGGGGGTGGGGTAGGGGATTTGGGGGGTAAAGGGGGGTGACAAAGGGATGGGGAGGTTGACAGGGGTGAGAAATGAAAATGGATGGAAGACGAAAAGGGATGGTTGATGAAAGGGGTGGGGTCGAAGTTGGATGTGCGCATGTTTATGTGTATGTGTGTGCATTTGTGTGTATGTTTGTGTGTATGTGTGTGCATTTGTGTGTATGTTTGTGTGTATGTTTGTGTGTATGTTTATGTGTATGTGTGTGCATTTGTGTGTATGTTTGTGTGTATGTGTGTGTGTGTGCATTTGTGTGTATGTTTGTGTATGTTTGTGTGCATGTTTATGTGTATGTGTGTGCATTTGTGTGTATGTTTGTGTGTATGTGTGTGTTTGTGTGTATGTGTGTGTGTGTGTGCATTTGTGTATATTGTGAAAAATCATAGCTGACCACCTCCGAGGAGTTGCAGGTGGCGAAAATGATAAATGGCTTTCAGACTCAGTAGATAACGAGGAAGACTGAACTGAGGAATGTTGTTTACGTCCTTCCTGGGGATGGGGTCCCACGACCCCTAGTGCCGGTCTCCGGACCCCTAAGTGCCTGGAGGAATGTTGTTGACAGCACGGGCTGGACGCTTCTATGCTTTGCGGCTTTGCGGGAACGATAGTTAGTTGGTGCCAAGCTCTGGAGGAAACCAGACGTGCTGACTCTCGTCATTGCCTCGACGGCTGGCGGTGGAGATGGTGGAGGCGAGAGAAAACCTCCTTGCCAGAAGAATGATAACACCGTTGTCCCACCCTCCTGGGCCCGAAGACCTCCTGACCAAGTCTACAGACGTCATAAGTGATGAGTAGACAATGAAACCTGTCTCCCTCTGTCCCCATGTGTTTTCTAATCGCCTGATGAACTTTTGACAAGAAACGAACTCTCTCTGATGCTGAAAACTGTTGAACGTTTACAAGAACTGAACTCTCTCTGACACTGAGAACTCCGTGTACAGTGGACATTGAACTCTCTCCTTTTCATCGTGAATGAAGATGAACAATTATCATGACGTTATTAAGAATTTATACTGGCTGGTCATTTTCAATTTTGCTAATCAATGAAGAAGTAATTTAGCATTTGATTTTGCATGCTTGCATAAAGATTCTGGTGATCCGAATTAAATAGAAATTTGACATTCTATCCCACTCCGTGTCTTCGTTGAGAAAGCAAGGCATGTGAATAAATGAGAAAGAGAGTTAGTCTATCTCCAAAATAGACAAAAATGTTGCAACCCTTTTGGGCTGTAACAGTATGTTTGTGTGTATGTGTGTGTGTGTGTGCATTTGTGTGTATGTGTGTGTATGTTTGTGTATGCTTGTGTCTTTGTGTTTGTGTCTTTGTGCTTGTGTGTGTGTGTGTGTGTGTGTGTGTGTGTGTGTGTGTGTGTGTGTGTGTGCATTTGTGTGTGTATATGTGTGTTTGTGTGTGTTTATGAGTGTGTTTGTGTGTGTATACATGTGTGTGTGTTTGTGTGTTTGTGTATGAGTACAGGTGTGTCTGATGTCCCAAAGCGAGGACAGTTCAGTGCCAGGAAGGAGAAGCCACTCTGCGAGGCTGCTGGCTCTGTACAGCACCAAAACGCTTGGAGAGCACAGGGAGCAAAGGTCACCGCTGGGCGGTGCTGCAAAAGACGACGACAGAGACGACGACAGAGACGACGACGCACAAGAAGGAAGAGTGGCACCAGGGAGGACAAGTTTTGACAGGTGAAGGCACGACAGAGACGACGACAGACTAGAAGGAAGGGTGGCACCAGGGAGGACAAGTTTTGACAGGTGAAGGCACGACAGAGACGACGACAGACTAGAAGGAAGGAAGGGTGGCACCAGGGAGGACAAGTTTTGACAGGTGAAGGCACACTGTGACGTCATGAGTTTCATTGCTCGTGCAGACTGACGCCCACCGCGAGTTATGTTTCCCCGCAGTCTGCCTCCAGTTGTTCCCCCTGAACAACGCCCAATTCTGTCAACAGGTGGAGCGCAACGTGGTCTTCTACGCCTGCTGCGATGAGCCTTTCCCGGATGTGACGTTCTACCTGCGCCTGCGCAGACGCGTCAAGTACTACTTCATGAATATCATAATTCCCTGCATCATCCTGAGCTTCCTGTGCTTGGCGGGCTTCCTGCTGCCCCCTGAGAGCGGCGAGAAGATCACGCTGGGGCTGTCCGTCCTGCTGACCATCACCGTCTTCATGCTGATGGTGGCCGACAAGATGCCCCAGACCTCCGAGTCCATCTCCGTCATCAGTGAGCAGGGGTGGGGGTGGGGGGGGAGGTGGGAGGGGGATGGTGGTTGTAGTGGGTGGGATTAGTGGGGATGGGTGGGTGAGGAGGGGGAAGGAGAAGGGGTGGGGGGAGTGGGGTTGGGGAGGTAGGCGAGGAGGGGGAAAAGATGGGGTGCGGGGAGTCGGGTTGGGGGGGTAGGTGAGGAGGGGGAAAATATGGGGTGGGGGGAGTGGAGTTGTTGAGGTAAGCGAGGAGGGGGAAAAGATGGGGTGGGGGAGGGGGGTTGGGGAGGTAAGCGAGGATGGGGGAAAAGATGGGGTACGGGGAGTGGGGTTGGGGAGGCAAGTGAGGAGGGGGAAAAGATGGTGTGGGGGGAGTGGGGTTGGGGAGGTAAGTGAGGAGGGGGAAAAGATGGGGTGGGGGGAGGGGGGTTGGGAAGGTAAGCGAGGAGGGGGAAAAGATGGGGTGGGGTGAGGGGGTTGGGGAGGTAGGCAAGGAGGGGGAAAAGATGGGGTGCGGGGAGTCGGGTTGGGGAGGTAGGTGAGGAGGGGGAAAAGATGGGGTGGGGGGAGGGGGGTTGGGTTGGTAAGCGAGGAGGGGGAAAAGATGGAGTACGGGGAGTGGGGTTGGGGAGGCAAGTGAGGAGGGGGAAAAGATGGTGTGGGGGGAGTGGGGTTGGGGAGGTAAGTGAGGAGGGGGGAAAGATGGGGTGGGGGGAGTGGGGTGGGGGAGGTAAGCGAGGAGGGGAAAAAGATGGGGTGGGGGGAGTGGGGTTGGGGAGGTAAGCAAGGAGGGGGAAAAGATGGGGTGGGGAGAGGGGGGTTGGGGAGGTAAGCGAGGAGGGGAGAAGAGAAAGGGCAAGGGGGTGAGGAAAGGGGAAAGTGGAAGTGAGGAGGGGAAGTTGGGGAACTTGAAGACAAGGCCAACACTTACCTGGATACAAGAGGCGTTAGAAAAGAGGACCCTAACGAGGCCATCTCCCTTGTTTCCCAGCCACACTGTCTCTATATCTACCTCATGACATGTGTCCCAGCCACACTGTCTCTATATCTACCTCATGACATGTGTCCCAAGCCCACTGTCTCTATATCTACCTCAATGTACAAATTTTTTTGGTGTCCAGTGGTCCCCACTGTGCCTCTACATCTACCTCATGACATGTGTCCCAGTCCCACTGTCTCTACATCTACCTCATGACTTGTGTCCCAGTCCCACTGTCTCTATATCTACCTCATGACTTGTGTCCCAGTCCCACTGTCTCTACATCTACCTCATGACATGTGTCCCAGTCCCACTGTCTCTACATCTACCTCATGACTTGGCGTCCCCCCCCCAGTCCCACTCGTCTCGTCAAAAAAAACATTTCTCACCTCAGGACCATGTGTCCCAGTCCCACTGTCTCTATATCTACCTCATGACTTGTGTCCCAGCCCCACTGTCTGTCTCTATATCTCCCTCATGACTTGTGTCCCAGCCCCACTGTCTGTCTCTATATCTCCCTCATGACGTGTCCCAGTCCCACTGTCTGTCTCTAAATCTCTCTCATGACTTGTGTTCCAGCCCCACTGTCTGTCTCTACATCTACCTCATGACTTGTGTCCCAGTCCCTCTGTCTGTCTCTACTGCAGGCATCCCCACTGTCTGTCTCTACTGCAGGCATCCCCTCTGTCTGTCTCTACTGCAGGCATCCCCTCTGTCTGTCTCTACTGCAGGCATCCCCTCTGTCTGTCTCTACTGCAGGCATCCCCTCTGTCTGTCTCTACTGCAGGCATCCCCTCTGTCTGTCTCTACTGCAGGCATCCCCTCTGTCTGTCTCTACTGCAGGCATCCCCTCTGTCTGTCTCTACTGCAGGCATCCCCTCTGTCTGTCTCTACTGCAGGCATCCCCTCTGTCTGTCTCTACTGCAGGCATCCCCTCTGTCTGTCTCTACTGCAGGCATCCCTCTGTCTGTCTCTACTGCAGGCATCCCTCTGTCTGTCTCTACTGCAGGCATCCCCTCTGTCTGTCTCTACTGCAGGCATCCCCTCTGTCTGTCTCTACTGCAGGCATCCCCTCTGTCTGTCTCTACTGCAGGCATCCCCTCTGTCTGTCTCTACTGCAGGCATCCCCTCTGTCTGTCTCTACTGCAGGCATCCCCTCTGTCTGTCTCTACTGCAGGCATCCCCTCTGTCTGTCTCTACTGCAGGCATCCCCTCTGTCTGTCTCTACTGCAGGCATCCCCTCTGTCTGTCTCTACTGCAGGCATCCCCTCTGTCTGTCTCTACTGCAGGCATCCCCTCTGTCTGTCTCTACTGCAGGCATCCCCTCTGTCTGTCTCTACTGCAGGCATCCCCTCTGTCTGTCTCTACTGCAGGCATCCCCTCTGTCTGTCTCTACTGCAGGCATCCCCTCTGTCTGTCTCTACTGCAGGCATCCCCTCTGTCTGTCTCTACTGCAGGCATCTCCTCTGTCTGTCTCTACTGCAGGCATCCCCTCTGTCTGTCTCTACTGCAGGCATCCCCTCTGTCTGTCTCTACTGCAGGCATCCCCTCTGTCTGTCTCTACTGCAGGCATCCCCTCTGTCTGTCTCTACTGCAGGCATCCCCACTGTCTGTCTCTACTGCAGGCATCCCCTCTGTCTGTCTCTACTGCAGGCATCCCCACTGTCTGTCTCTACTGCAGGCATCCCCTCTGTCTGTCTCTACTGCAGGCATCCCCTCTGTCTGTCTCTACTGCAGGCATCCCCTCTGTCTGTCTCTACTGCAGGCATCTCCTCTGTCTGTCTCTACTGCAGGCATCCCCTCTGTCTGTCTCTACTGCAGGCATCCCCTCTGTCTGTCTCTACTGCAGGCATCCCCTCTGTCTGTCTCTACTGCAGGCATCCCCTCTGTCTCTACTGCAGGCATCCCCTCTGTCTGTCTCTACTGCAGGCATCCCCTCTGTCTGTCTCTACTGCAGGCATCCCCACTGTCTGTCTCTACTGCAGGCATCCCCTCTGTCTGTCTCTACTGCAGGCATCCCCTCTGTCTGTCTCTACTGCAGGCATCCCCTCTGTCTCTACTGCAGGCATCCCCTCTGTCTGTCTCTACTGCAGGCATCTCCTCTGTCTGTCTCTACTGCAGGCATCCCCTCTGTCTCTACTGCAGGCATCCCCTCTGTCTGTCTCTACTGCAGGCATCCCCTCTGTCTGTCTCTACTGCAGGCATCCCTCTGTCTGTCTCTACTGCAGGCATCCCCTCTGTCTGTCTCTACTGCAGGCATCCCCTCTGTCTGTCTCTACTGCAGGCATCCCCTCTGTCTGTCTCTACTGCAGGCATCCCCTCTGTCTGTCTCTACTGCAGGCATCCCCTCTGTCTGTCTCTACTGCAGGCATCCCCTCTGTCTGTCTCTACTGCAGGCATCCCTCTGTCTGTCTCTACTGCAGGCATCCCCTCTGTCTGTCTCTACTGCAGGCATCCCCTCTGTCTGTCTCTACTGCAGGCATCCCCTCTGTCTGTCTCTACTGCAGGCATCCCCCTGTCTGTCTCTACTGCAGGCATCCCTCTGTCTGTCTCTACTGCAGGCATCCCTCTGTCTGTCTCTACTGCAGGCATCCCCTCTGTCTGTCTCTACTGCAGGCATCCCTCTGTCTGTCTCTACTGCAGGCATCCCCTCTGTCTGTCTCTACTGCAGGCATCCCCTCTGTCTGTCTCTACTGCAGGCATCCCCTCTGTCTCTACTGCAGGCATCCCCTCTGTCTCTACTGCAGGCATCCCCTCTGTCTGTCTCTACTGCAGGCATCCCCTCTGTCTGTCTCTACTGCAGGCATCCCCTCTGTCTGTCTCTACTGCAGGCATCCCCTCTGTCTGTCTCTACTGCAGGCATCCCCTCTGTCTCTACTGCAGGCATCCCCTCTGTCTGTCTCTACTGCAGGCATCCCCTCTGTCTCTACTGCAGGCATCCCCTCTGTCTGTCTCTACTGCAGGCATCCCCTCTGTCTGTCTCTACTGCAGGCATCCCCTCTGTCTGTCTCTACTGCAGGCATCCCCTCTGTCTGTCTCTACTGCAGGCATCCCCTCTGTCTGTCTCTACTGCAGGCATCCCCTCTGTCTGTCTCTACTGCAGGCATCCCTCTGTCTGTCTCTACTGCAGGCATCCCCTCTGTCTGTCTCTACTGCAGGCATCCCCTCTGTCTGTCTCTACTGCAGGCATCTCCTCTGTCTGTCTCTACTGCAGGCATCCCCTCTGTCTGTCTCTACTGCAGGCATCCCCTCTGTCTGTCTCTACTGCAGGCATCCCCTCTGTCTGTCTCTACTGCAGGCATCCCCTCTGTCTGTCTCTACTGCAGGCATCCCCTCTGTCTGTCTCTACTGCAGGCATCCCCTCTGTCTGTCTCTACTGCAGGCATCCCCACTGTCTGTCTCTACTGCAGGCATCCCCTCTGTCTGTCTCTACTGCAGGCATCCCCCTCTCTACTGCAGGCATCCCTCTGTCTGTCTCTACTGCAGGCATCCCCCTGTCTGTCTCTACTGCAGGCATTCCCTCTGTCTGTCTCTACTGCAGGCATCCCCTCTGTCTGTCTCTACTGCAGGCATCCCCTCTGTCTGTCTCTACTGCAGGCATCCCCTCTGTCTGTCTCTACTGCAGGCATCCCCTCTGTCTGTCTCTACTGCAGGCAGTCCGTCTGTCTCTCTTGCAGGCATCCCTCTGTCTGTCTCTACTGCAGGCATCCCCTCTGTCTGCCTCTACTGCAGGCATCCCCTCTGTCTGTCTGTACTGCAGGCATCTCCTCAGTCTCTACTGCAGACATCCCCTCTGTCTGTCTCTACTGCAAGCATCTTCTCTGTCTGTCTCTACTGCAGGCATCCCCTCTGTCTGTCTCTACTGCAGACATCCCCTCTGTCTGTCTCTACTGCAAGCATCCTCTCTGTCTGTCTCTACTGCAGGCATCCCCTCTGTCTGTCTCTACTGCAGGCATCCCCTCTGTCTGTCTCTACTGCAGGCATCCCCTCTGTCTGTCTCTACTGCAGGCATTACCACTGTCTGTCTGTCTGTACTGCAGGCATCCCCTCTGTCTGTCTCTACTGCAGGCATCCCCTCTGTCTGTCTCTACTGCAGGCATCCCCTCTGTCTGTCTCTACTGCAGGCATCTCCTCTGTCTGTCTCTACTGCAGGCATCCCCTCTGTCTGTCTCTACTGCAGGCATCCCCTCTGTCTGTCTCTACTGCAGACATCCCCTCTGTCTGTCTCTACTGCAAGCATCTTCTCTGTCTGTCTCTACTGCAGGCATCCCCTCTGTCAATCACTACTGCAGGCATCCCCTCTGTCTGTCTCTACTGCAGGCATCCCCTCTGTCTGTCTCTACTGCAGGCATCCCCTCTGTCTGTCTCTACTGCAGGCATCCCCTCTGTCTGTCTCTACTGCAGGCATCCCCTCTGTCTGTCTCTACTGCAGGCATCCCCTCTGTCTGTCTCTACTGCAGGCATCTCCACTGTCTGTCTCTACTGCAGGCATCCCCTCTGTCTGTCTCTACTGCAGGCATCCCCTCTGTCTGTCTCTACTGCAGGCATCCCCACTGTCTGTTTGTACTGCAGGCATCCTCTCTGTCTGTCTCTACTGCAGGCATCCCCTCTGTCTGTCTCTACTGCAGGCATCTCCTCTGTCTGTCTCTACTGCAGGCATCCCCTCTGTCTGTCTCTACTGCAGGCATCCCCTCTGTCTGTCTCTACTGCAGGCATCCCCACTGTCTGTCTCTACTGCAGGCATCCCCTCTGTCTGTCTCTACTGCAGGCATCCCCACTGTCTGTCTCTACTGCAGGCATCCCCTCTGTCTGTCTCTACTGCAGACATCCCCACTGTCTGTCTCTACTGCAGGCATCCCCTCTGTCTGTCTCTACTGCAGGCATCCCCTCTGTCTGTCTCTACTGCAGGCATCCCCTCTGTCTGTCTCTACTGCAGGCATCTCCTCTGTCTGTCTCTACTGCAGGCATCCCCTCTGTCTGTCTCTACTGCAGGCATCCCCTCTGTCTGTCTCTACTGCAGGCATCCCCACTGTCTGTCTCTACTGCAGGCATCCCCTCTGTCTCTACTGCAGGCATCCCCACTGTCTGTCTCTACTGCAGGCATCCCCTCTGTCTGTCTCTACTGCAGGCATCCCCACTGTCTGTCTCTACTGCAGGCATCCCCACTGTCTGTCTCTACTGCAGGCATCTCCTCTGTCTCTACTGCAGGCATCCCCTCTGTCTCTACTGCAGGCATCCCCACTGTCTGTCTCTACTGCAGGCATCTCCTCTGTCTGTCTCTACTGCAGGCATCCCCACTGTCTGTCTCTACTGCAGGCATCTCCTCTGTCTGTCTCTACTGCAGGCATCCCCTCTGTCTCTACTGCAGGCATCCCCACTGTCTGTCTCTACTGCAGGCATCCCCTCTGTCTGTCTCTACTGCAGGCATCCCCACTGTCTGTCTCTACTGCAGGCATCCCCACTGTCTGTCTCTACTGCAGGCATCCCCTCTGTCTGTCTCTACTGCAGGCATCCTCACTGTCTCTCGTACTTCTGCAGGCATCATGCCTCTGTCTGTCTCTACTGCAGGCATCTCCGAGCCTCTGTCTGTGTGCTCTACTGCAGGCATCCCCTCTGTCTCACGAGTACTGCAGGCATCCCCCTCTGTCTGTCTCTAACTGCAGGCATCCCCTCTGTCTGGTCTCTAAATGCAGGCAGCTCCTCTGTCTGACTCTACTGCAGGCATCCCCTCTGTCTGTCTCTACTGCAGGCAACCCCCTCTTCTGCCTCTACTGCAGGCATCCCCTCTGTCTGTCTCTACTGCAGGCATCCCCTCTGTCTGTCTCTACTGCAGGCATCCCCTCTGTCTGTCTCTACTGCAGGCATCCCCTCTGTCTGTCTCTACTGCAGGCATCTCCTCTGGTCTCTACTGCAGGCATCCCCTCTGTCTGTCTCTACTGCAGGCATCCCCTCTGTCTGTCTCTACTGCAGGCATCCCACTGTCTGTCTCTACTGCAGGCATCCCCTCTGTCTCTACTGCAGGCATCCCCACTGTCTGTCTCTACTGCAGCATCCCCTCTGTCTGTCTCTACTGCAGGCATCCCTCTCTGTCTTCTCTACTGCAGGCATCTCCTCTGTCTCTACTGCAGGCATCCCCTCTGTCTGTCTCTACTGCAGGCATCCTCTCTGTCTGTCTCTACTGCAGGCATCCCCTCTGTCCTGTCTCTACTGCAGGCATCCCCTCTGTCTGTCTCTACTGCAGGCATCTCCTCTGTCTGTCTCTACTGCAGGCATCCCCTCTGTCATGTCTCTACTGCAGGCATCCCATCTGTCTGTCTCTACTGCAGGCATCCCCTCTGTCTGTCTCTACTGCAGGCATCCCTCTGTCTGTCTCTACTGCAGGCATCCCCTCTGTCTGTCTCTACTGCAGGCATCCCCTCTGTCTGTCTCTACTGCAGGCATCCCCTCTGTCTGTCTCTACTGCAGGCATCTCCTCTGTCTGTCTCTACTGCAGGCATCCCCTCTGTCTGTCTCTACTGCAGGCATTACCACTGTCTGTCTGTCTCTACTGCAGGCATCCCCTCTGTCTGTCTCTACTGCAGGCATCCCCTCTGTCTGTCTCTACTGCAGGCATCCCCTCTGTCTGTCTCTACTGCAGGCATCCCCCTCTGTCTGTCTCTACTGCAGGCATCCCCTCTGTCTGTCTCTACTGCAGGCATCCCCTCTGTCTGTCTCTACTGCAGGCACCCCCTCTGTCTGTCTCTACTGCAGGCATCCCCTCTGTCTGTCCTCTACTGCAGGCATCCCCTCTGTCTGTCTCTACTGCAGGCATCCCTCTGTCTGTCTCTACTGCAGGCATCCCCTCTGTCTGTCTGTACTGCAGGCATCCCCTCTGTCTGTCTCTACTGCAGGCATCCCCTCTGTCTGTCTTACTGCAGGCATCCCCTCTGTCTGTCTCTACTGCAGCATCCCCTCTGTCTGTCTCTACTGCAGGCATCTCCTCTGTCTGTCTCTACTGCAGGCATCCCCTCTGTCTGTCTCTACTGCAGTCCCATCCCTCTGTCTGTCTCTACTGCAGGCATCCCCTCTGTCTGTCTCTACTGCAGGCATCCCCTCTGTCTGTCTCTACTGCAGGCATCCCCTCTGTCTGTCTCTACTGCAGGCATCCCCTCTGTCTGTCTCTACTGCAGGCATCCCCTCTGTCTGTCTCTACTGCAGGCATCCCCTCTGTCTGTCTCTACTGCAGGCATCCCCTCTGTCTGTCTCTACTGCAGGCATCCCCTCTGTCTGTCTCTACTGCAGGCATCCCCTCTGTCTGTCTCTACTGCAGGCATCCCCTCTGTCTGTCTCTACTGCAGGCATCCCCTCTGTCTGTCTCTACTGCAGGCATCCCCTCTGTCTGTCTCTACTGCAGGCATCCCCTCTGTCTGTCTCTACTGCAGGCATCCCCTCTGTCTGTCTCTACTGCAGGCATCCCCTCTGTCTGTCTCTACTGCAGGCATCCCCTCTGTCTGTCTCTACTGCAGGCATCCCCTCTGTCTGTCTCTACTGCAGGCATCCCCTCTGTCTGTCTCTACTGCAGGCATCCCCTCTGTCTGTCTCTACTGCAGGCATCCCCTCTGTCTGTCTCTACTGCAGGCATCCCCTCTGTCTGTCTCTACTGCAGGCATCCCCTCTGTCTGTCTCTACTGCAGGCATCCCTCTGTCTGTCTCTACTGCAGGCATCCCCTCTGTCTGTCTCTACTGCAGGCATCCCCTCTGTCTGTCTCTACTGCAGGCATCCCCTCTGTCTGTCTCTACTGCAGGCATCCCCTCTGTCTGTCTCTACTGCAGGCATCCCCACTGTCTGTCTCTACTGCAGGCATCCCCTCTGTCTGTCTCTACTGCAGGCATCCCCTCTGTCTGTCTCTACTGCAGGCATCCCCTCTGTCTGTCTCTACTGCAGGCATCCCCTCTGTCTGTCTCTACTGCAGGCATCCCCTCTGTCTGTCTCTACTGCAGGCATCCCTCTGTCTGTCTCTACTGCAGGCATCCCCTCTGTCTGTCTCTACTGCAGGCATCCCCTCTGTCTGTCTCTACTGCAGGCATCCCCACTGTCTGTCTCTACTGCAGGCATCCCCTCTGTCTGTCTCTACTGCAGGCATCCCCACTGTCTGTCTCTACTGCAGGCATCCCCTCTGTCTGTCTCTACTGCAGGCATCCCCACTGTCTGTCTCTACTGCAGGCATCCCCTCTGTCTGTCTCTACTGCAGGCATCCCCTCTGTCTGTCTCTACTGCAGGCATCCTCTCTGTCTCTACTGCAGGCATCTCCTCTGTCTGTCTCTACTGCAGGCATCCCCTCTGTCTCTACTGCAGGCATCCCCTCTGTCTGTCTCTACTGCAGGCATCCCCACTGTCTGTCTCTACTGCAGGCATCTCCTCTGTCTCTACTGCAGGCATCCCCACTGTCTGTCTCTACTGCAGGCATCCCCTCTGTCTGTCTCTACTGCAGGCATCCCCTCTGTCTGTCTCTACTGCAGGCATCCCCACTGTCTGTCTCTACTGCAGGCATCCCCTCTGTCTGTCTCTACTGCAGGCATCCCCTCTGTCTCTACTGCAGGCATCCCCTCTGTCTCTACTGCAGGCATCCCCTCTGTCTGTCTCTACTGCAGGCATCCCCACTGTCTGTCTCTACTGCAGGCATCCCCTCTGTCTGTCTGTACTGCAGGCATCCCCACTGTCTCTACTGCAGGCATCCCCTCTGTCTCTACTGCAGGCATCCCCTCTGTCTGTCTCTACTGCAGGCATCCTCACTGTCGGTCTCTACTGCAGGCGTCTACCTCATGATCGTGCTGACGACGTCCTGCCTGTCCGTCCTGTCCTCCGTCCTGGTTCTCTCCATCCACCACCAGAGGGGGCGGCCCAAGCGCGTGCCGCAATGGGTCAGGGTGCTCATTTTCCGCCTGCTGACCCCTGCCCTCTGCATACACTTGACCTCTGACTCCACCAGCAACCGAACGCGCAGTCATAAATCAAAACAGGGCAGAGATCGGAAATCGCCCAGGTGACCTCCCTTTGTTGGCCGTCTTGCGGTGAT
>JAWQFJ010033038.1:10000-17500 GCA_034096865.1 Theodoxus fluviatilis
TTGAGCATAAGGTAGGCTTGCTTAGGAAGTCTATCTATATGCATTTTGCTTACCTTAAACCAGTATTTCACTGCCCTTAACAAAGCATTTAGAATCAGGGGGTATCTTCCAGTCTCGCCATAGATCATAGTATTAGGCGATCGCACATCAAGACCCAAGAAACGTTTGCATGCAAACATGTGCACTTTTTCTAAATCTTCTTGTCCCGAGAGCCCCCATACCTCTGAACCATACAAGAGGGCTGGTGTTACCTGGGCATCAAACAGTTTAAAGAAAACCATTGTATTTAGACTACGTAGGCACCTCATTGTTCGAAGCAGTTGTACTACCTTCTGTTTAGCTCTGACTGACTGGTATTCCAGTGCTACTGAAGCAGACAGTTTGGTGGAAAACATGTATCCCAGATATTTGTATCGGTTTACAACTTCCAGTTGTGCACCATCTAAAATCCACTTTTCGCCGCTCGCCAGGTGGCCACCTCGCCGGAAGATCATAACTTTCGTTTTGTCCGTATTAACAGACAACCCTAGTTTTTGTGAGACGGATGCTAAATTATCTATTTGGTTTTGTAGACCACTTGGTGTAGTTGATAAAAGCACAACATCGTCGGCGAACAAAAGTAAGAATATTTCCCTTGTTCCTGGTAAAAACTGCACTCCATGCCGGCCCCGTTTACGTACATAGTCAGCTGCAGAGAGAGAAAGAGAAAGAAGGAGGGAGAGAGGGGGGGATGGAGAGAGAGAGAGAGAGAGAGAGAGAGAGAGAGAGAGAGAGAGAGAGAGAGAGAGAGAGAGAGAGAGAGAGAGAGAGAGAGCGATAGAACGAGAGAGCGGTGCTGACTTGCGACACGCCAGCCCGCCACCAGAGGGCATGACAAGCACGCGCGACCTCGCACGCTCAGCATGGCCTCTCGCGCCGCGCACGCGACTGGCGCACTCCTCCCTCTGATTGGTCAGCGCTCTCATCCAATGAGAACGCACGGACACCTCCTCTCCTCCTGGAAGGCGTGAGCGAGCTGGGACCGTAAATCATCCAGTGACTGTCACCTTTGAACTGTCTTTCTCCTTTTGACCACGTGATTCAACCCTCGTGCTCTAAGCTGTTGTGGAAAAGGTCTGTGCAAAAAGTGGTTAGGGGAGGGGGGAGGGGGTGGTAGAAAGAGCATTGGGCGGAGACAGGTAGAGGAAGGGGGTGGGACTGGGAGGGCGGAGCGTAAAGGGGTAGGGTGGGTGAGAAAAGAAGGGGGGGGGGGCAGGCTGGCGCGTGTGAAGGGTGCCGCACACGTGGTCGGGGTCTACACGGGGCAGACGCTCCGCACAGCAGTGCAGGGAGAGAGGATTGACCTTGGGGTGGACCGTACGCAACACAAAAAACCTGTAGAACGCTTCTCTGGGGACAGACGTGGTGCGCTCCAGATCTGAGGTGTGGCTTTTCAGTCCCTCTCAGGGACAGATGACTTCCTCTCATTGAAGTCGACACAACGGGAAACCTACCCCGTGCTAATCGGCGTAAATATACCGGCAGTGGAGTAACTGTTGACATGGAGAATGTAAATTGCCTCATAGCGGGAATTAAAAACTACGATGCTGTCGCAGTGAGGAAGAGAGCGACAGCTGTTTGCTCATGGCAAATGAAGAAACTGGAGTTTGTATGTTCAAATCAAAGTTAATCGTGCTTTTTTTTCTTCTTTGCTGTGTTTGACAAACCGGTCTTTTGTGCGACAAGTATACGCCTGAAAGGTGTACATGCACAGCATCACATTTTAACTGTTTTCTATGTTTACAAAAGTCACAATCGTTTGCAGTCGACAAATTATTCACAAAAAGCGAGCAGTTTTACCCAACACAGACCAGAAGAAGAACATAGCCTCGAAGCACTGCACGTGCTCAATAGAAGCAACGCGTCGCGTTGTTATGCTCGAAGTGGTTATCATCATGTCCATCACTTACTATACTATCTTTCAGTCATTATAATTTAAAAACAACATCAACAAAACAGTTTCACTTTTCAAAATATAATTGGCTCATTACTGGTCTATTCTGCCGCTGATTTATTTAGAAAGACAAAAAGTATATGGTTGAATTATTTGCAACTGTTACCCCCCCCCCCCCACTCTTCCCCCCAACTCCCCCCCCCCCCCAACTCCCCCCCCTGCTGCTGTTTTGTGAACTTTTGCCTTTAATGTCATCTGTCCGTCTTTACACATAGATGCTTTAGACATTTGATGTTGAGATCTTACAATTCGTGCAAAAGTTTGTATAACTAGCTATTTAAACAAACGCCACACAAATCAATACTTAACCTCGGTTTTCTTGAAAAAGAATCATCTCATCAACCTCATTGCCTTATGTGAATGACAAAAACTCTCCTATAGAGCCTCAGTTCCGTGTAGTGCTCCCTCCCCTTCTCTATTCAACCTCTCCACAGGAATGTGCAATACTCCTTCAGTTACTGCAACATGTTGTTGCGTATTCTCTTTGTAGAGTTGAATTTTTCATCTTTCTTCAGTTTCATTACCTCGTCGCTCTGTCTCTATCGTAACCCGTCCCTGGTCCTTAATCGTTGCACCTCTTATCAGTATAACTTATTTATCAGCCTGTCATCTCTGCCTTTTATCGCCTTGTCACATACTGTACCACCAAGGCTTTCGTTGGTCTTACACACACATACACACACACACACACACACACACACACACACACACACACACACCATGGAAACACACATATATACAACACAAACATTCACGCACGCACACACACATTCATACGCACACACACCTCGATTAAGAAATACACACACACACACACACACACACACACACACACACACACACACACACGCACACCATGTCCATCGCTCTGCTTGTGTGCGTGCCGTGTGTATGTATGCTTGCATGATGTGTGTGTTAAGTTGCGCTCTTTCTATCTCTTTTTCTCTCTTTCTCTGTGCACACGTGCGTGTGAATCGCTGTGTGTGTGTGTGTGTGTGTGTGTGTGTGTGTGCGTGCGTGCGCACGTGGTCCCTCTCTATATGTGTGCGCGTGCGTGTTTTCTCTCTCTCTCTCTCTCTCTCTCTCTCTCTCTCTCTCTCTCTCTCTCTCTCTCTGTGCATCCCTCCCTCCACTCCACCCCCTCTGGAGACGGTCCTCTCCAGTCTCCGCTCCCCATCAGTCCCCGCCACGTGAGAGGCTGGGCTCGACCCGTCGCTCACGGGGAACAATGGCTGCCAGGACAGGGTGGGGGTATAAATGGCGGCGTCTCCACACAGCCTCATTGATCGCTGGACGCCCGGGTGCTGAAGGTTCAGCACTTCGTTTCCCGGCCTACCCGAGATTTCTCGCTCTCCACCCCGATTTGCCCCCACTCCACCCCGTCAGACACTTAGCCCGTTTCATCGCGCCCAGCGGTGTTTGCGTCTACGCCGACAGCCAGTGGCTGAATTCTCCACCGTGGGCTTGCTGGACGGATTGGACTTGTGAAGCGCTTTGCAGTTTTCTGCTGAGTATTACTGTGGTGAACTCGGCAGACAATATTCCATGGCATATATTGAGAGCGTTTTATCAAAAACTGTTTGGTGAGCTGCTACGTGTACTTGTAACAGACCAACCGCTGCTTGAAATAACAGCAGAGTGATCACCTGACGCAGCGCGTGCCCTAGAAGACTCTCCTGATCTCAAAAGTGGCTTTCGCATCAGATTTGCATAGAACTTTTGCCCTGCAGGATTGCTGCTGCTGAAATTGCTGAATTTGTTATGAATTTAAGTGCAAACCGCCTTTTGAAGGTCATACTATTCTTCCTCGCAGCCTTTCATCAGAAACTCTCTACTCAGCGCGAAGCCGTTGGTTCACGATTCTCTGAATCGCAGACTGACATTCATCACCTTGCAAGAGGCATCTTCACTGTCGACATGCTGGATTTCTTCGCCGACGAGAATATGGACGTGACCATCTTCGAAACAGACAACAGTTCTGTGACGACCACGTCGGGCGACGAGCAGTCCCAGGACTCAACTGGTGCCAAGGCAAGCTCAGACCCTGCATCTACCCCTGGGAAGAAGAAGAAGACGCGCAAGTCCAGAGCCAAAAGCCACTGCCCCGAAGACGCACTCAAGATGAAAAAGGGACGGCGGGAGCGCGCCAACGACCGAGAGAGGAACCGTATGCACAACCTCAACCACGCGCTGGAGACATTGAGAAACATCCTGCCCACTTCCAGCGAGGGCAAGCTGACCAAGATCGAGACGCTACGCACGGCGTACAACTACATCTACGCTCTTTCTCAGACGCTCAAGCTGTGGGATCGACACGACAACCCCCATGGGACCACTCTGTCCGCCATCAGCGCTTCTCTCGGGCTGCAAATGGGTCACCAGGGGAGTGAGATGGGCCTCCTACCCCCTCCCGGCCAGGTGTGTCCCCCCTCCTCGCTTCCTCACCCCTCAGAGCCCATCTCCCCGACGATGAGCGACAGCACCACGGAAGAGCTGCGGGGACCAGACAGCGCAGACAGTGGCTTCTACTCCACGCTCAGCTACGAGGAAAGGCTTTTCGGGGATGACGCAGAAGAGCAATACTGTGGGATGGTGGAGGCCACTCCGAGAGCCACCGTCCACCACATCCAGACAGCATCCCCACCCCATGGACTGACTTTTTACACCCCCTCCTCCCACGGGATGTTCACGGTGATGGGGGAGCACGGCACTGAGGGATCCCCATTGAGCGACCTGTGTCTCGGTCTCTAGCCCAGACCTGCACGCTGGCGCGTGGCGGCGCGTGCGCCCTCGTGACGTAGGCGTGACGTGTGCGCCTGCTGTGATAACTCGAGAGGCTCGCCCCGACCCCCTCGCTGTCTTCGCCTCCACTCCTCTCGCTTCCGTCAAAATAACCCCCAGCCCCCACCCACTTCCCCATGTCTCGACCACCGCCTTTCCCCTCTCTCGACTGCAGCCTGGATCCGAGGGAGTGCGTGACAACGGTTTCGACAAAAACCAGGACTAAAAAGGGGTGAAGTGCTCGGCCCTTCAGAAGTCATGTGTTTGTTCATGTATTACATCGAGGACAAGAGAAGACACTCGGCACAAGCCTCACTGACAAGGAGAAGAGCACGGGTAGAGAAGCCAAACAAGAGAGACAGCAGAGACTCGGGAATGTTGGAAGGCGATTCTCTGTCTCTCTCCTCCACTCTCTCTGAAGAAGATGCTCAACAGGCTTCTTCTAAACGGGGTGATGCCTTGATCTGTGAAGAGAGAAGAACTCGTAGTGATTACTGCAGTCGGGTTGGGAGGTTTCTAGCCGGATGCTCCTTCAAGGCACTTCATGGCTTACCCTGACTGTCTTCCTGCGACGTTGTACTCCAGCGTTGCTCGAACTCTACATGTAGGAATCAACAAAGGTACTGAGGAAGACAATTGAAATGTATGCAAGGACGTGTGAACGTAATGAATTTGTACAAATAGTGTCGCTAATTTTACGTGACTCTTGCCACGTCTACTGTTTGCGAGGACAGGAAAGGTGTAAGAATGCATGAACTGAATGTTAAACTTGTAGTAAATAGCCCATGAACTCGTGAACTCCAGGGTGCCTCACAAAGCAGTTGAGTCGATGCCAACCATCTCAATTTTGCGAGGGAATCGGACATTGCCCACATGGTGTCCAATCAGGTAAATATTCCCAACATTTTTACAAAATAATTTTCTATGACTACCCTGTGGGCACCAGTATTTAACATCGTATTCATGGCCTCAGTGTAAACAACAACTAGTCTACAGCACGTATACGAACATTCCAAAGATTCTCATGAATTTTTTTAAAACATGAGAATGTTATCAGCATTACATGTTTATGAACATTGTCTACTGTCATGATTAAGTTTGTAATGATATTACCAGTTTGCTTTGCTCAACATACTGATGTCGTTTTGGAAATGGCAGTAATATTTTGCTTTTTTGTTTGTTTGTTTGTTTGCACCCGTTTGGTGTGTGTTTGTAAACTGTTGTGTCAGAGGATTTGATAGTAGACATTTTAAAAGTTTCATAATCTGTCTGTGGGCTACGTCGTGCACTGCATCGAATATTAAGCTTTTTATATTTCGAAGTATTAAAACCGCTCCTACCTTGTCACGAAATAAGAGGAAATCAATATCGCCTTTTGGAATTCGCTCAAGCCATGTGTTTGTGACACATGTGTCATTCCACGAAAGAATCCTATGCTGAATTTTTTCTTATTGTTGATTTTTACCCTTTTACCATGATGTCTTTAGAGATTCCCTCCATATGAAAAAGGTCACTTATGCGTATTTTTAGAAGGCATCTCTTCCACTGTTCATGTATCTTCATGTGCCTTGTGTTCTTTTGAGCCGACAATCGCTCCAAGAGCTCATAGAAGCTACCTCCACCGTGAAATGTTCATTCATTTGCACAACTCGCTCACCATGTACAATGGCTGTTGATTTTATACAATAAAACTATTCTTTTAAAGCAGAAGTTCTCATTTTGTGTATTTCAAACATTTTCATGCAATACAATGTTAATGTTTTGTAGCAAAGGTGTAAGTTTGTACTTTTTGAGAGAGGATCAATTGCAATTAATAGTTATCCTGAGACTTATTCAGTTTTCGATATTACACAGCTGAGCAAGATGCTGCAGGGGACTGCTTTGTCAGACGTCCACCAAAGGGTACATCCCTGGAATGAAGCTAGTATAGAACGTAATATGCAGCTCTTGATCTGAAGAGGCAAAAAGCAAGCTGTTGATTGTGCTCCCAAGACAGAATACGAATCACAACAAGATACATTTACGTGTGGAAACACATGTATCGGAATAAATGTGAAACAGCGACTTCTGTAGATAATGAACCAATTGCAAAGTTCCGTGCCACACAAGATCGGGTTAGAAAAAAGTAAGATATGTGCACAGATACGCACACGCTCATTTGCGCTTACACTCACGCACACGCACACACAAACACACACACACACACACACACACACACAACCACACACACACACACACACACACACACACACACACACACACACACACACAGAGAGAGAGAGAGAGAGAGAGAGAGAGAGAGAGAGAGAGAGAGAGAGAGTTTCTATAGAGAAACGAAGAGGATATAGAAAACAGAAGAGATTGAGCAAACGGACGGACAGATGATTCTGGTGCATGCAATGTAAGGAGATGTAGAGATTTCTCATGAAAACAGGGAGACTTGCTGACCTGATGTGAATATACTGTCAGCGAACTATCGCATACACTTAGGCCACTAAGAAACTTCTCACCATACTTTGCATACGAAGTCTTTCACGCAGTTTGCTGATTACGACAACCACAAAAGGAAGACGAACGAACACAGACATTTATCGTAAGGGCGTTGGGCCGCACACAGAAGAGAGACAGCATGCCGACAGACTAGTTGAAAAGTGTCAATTATTCTCTCCTATTAAATACTCGTCATGGGGTTTTTTCTCTCTCTCTCTGACTGTCTGTCTTGGTTT